>JBAMMX010000011.1:20990597-21230597 GCA_037126225.1 Dillenia turbinata | reverse complement strand
TAGACTGAGTCCCTATACCTGTACAGTGTTAAAGAAATCTGATATATGTCCTTTTGAGAGATGGAAGAATAACACTGTGGCACGTGTTTCATACCGCGTGTGTTAAAACGACTTGAGATAGTGGAAGCTGTATTACTTGAGACAATAAATTGAAATTTATCCCCAAACCCTACTGTGTGAGATCCGAGATCCACTGGGTGGGATCTCATGTGCCCTTATTACTTTCGGTTATTTTTTGAGGTTTTGATTCAGTGTTTGCTACTTTAATCTGTTTACCGATGGCCCGGAAGATAAATTGAGATCTGAGGGACAGGTCTAGAAAAGCAGCTGAGTTGAGACCGATAGATTCGAGTTTGGGAAAGGAAGACCAATTGACATTGCATCACTGTGTTGTATTCACCGACCGGTCTTTTATGTTCGTCCATGTAGGGATTTGAATATAATAGTGGATACATAGTCGAGCGATATCTGGGGATTACTTTCGATGAGAAAAGTAGCTCGATGGATGTAATTAGTTTTAGATATGGGGTACAGCGAGCTTTCTTTTGATACTAACGGTGACTACTCGATCATCCTAACAAGTGTATCGAGAAATCTTTGTTTGCAGGTGTACTCGCAAGTCGCACGACGTCCAACCCTGTATGAAAGCCCTGTAGGGTGATGTGATGGATCACATGAGTTGTGATCTTATGACGGAAGTAAATTGCCCTCATGTGTAAGTGGGAGATATTGGTAAATGCCCACGTGGGGTAGTTTTACCAAAGTAAAAAAATTAATTTTCAAAATAAGGGGTAATGGGTAGTTACCCACTACCCTATCTCTCCCCTATTTTCTCTCCAAAGGACTCCCATAATATAGATTGACAATTGAAAAATAGCATTGAATAGTAAACAACTATTATTCCACTGAGGAGAGAGTTGATAAATTATTAGAGAGAGAGAATTTTAATTGTCAAGAAGAACAATTAAAATTGAGGGTTTTTCGATCGTTTAACAATCATCGGGTTAAGGGTTGAATCGTTGTGATATTGCGGTGATAGTTCGGTTATACGTGACTATCATCCCCACTTCGAGTGGTTCGTGTTCAGAGTTTGCGGTTCCGAAGATTTTCTGCATCACCGATTGAGGTATATCGCAAACTTATCTTTTTTATGATTTCGGAAAGATTATTTATTGCTTCCGCTGCATGTATGAGTCACGAAATTTCTAACATTTGGTTTTCTCCCCACACAGTAGTATAATGAAAAGCACACACATAATTACAAGAAAACAATTCCCAACCTTTGTGTTACACCAATAATGGTAAAAGGAAATGACAAGGACAAGATTACAATCACTTACACAATGTTTCCCTTTTTGTCTAGCCTTTGGCACTTGGTCTATTTATAAGTATCTTGACAGTTGACACACCTAACTGCCTGTGATGACTAAGCATGACTGAATTACAACCAACACATATCTAATGCCAATTGTTCAAGATGAGTTTTGATTTCACAAATTTCGACTCCTTTGACTCAAATGATTGCTGAATAGAGACTTACAAAAGACTGTAGGAGAGTATTCAGGTGGGGGAGACTTTGACGCTCAAGTCAAAAGGAGCGGTTTTTGATAGAAATGAAACAGATTAAACAAGAGAATAAGAGTTGAGAATGAGAGCCCTGTGGCTTATATGTTGATTATATGGTATGAGAGAGCGTACCGGTATGTGATATGCAGGATGTTTTTATAGGTTAGCTACCTATGAGTCATATGCATTTGGGATGTTTAGCCCTAGTTTCCTTATGAAATTATCTTGAAATCGCAGAACTCATAGTTAAAAACTCTCAAAAGATTTGGAATCTCATTTTTTGAAAAGTCCATCGTACCAAAAATATTCATTTTTTATCGACTAGATTTCAAAGGTTTCATTTCTTATCTAGGAGATATATTTCATGATCGAATGGGAAACAAACGCTGATATGAATCTTAAGTAAATATTACCTTTAGCCGATGAGGGTAAACAATCAGCTACTTAGCAAAACTATCAGTCATTAATCGAAAGGAAGGGCATCACCTTGAGTTTACCAAATGCCTCTAAGGGTTATGAACCGATTGGATTGCTACTAATAGGGGTCAACCGAGGAGTCAGTCTGTGTCTATCATTTGGGGGGATAAATCCCCTATTGGGGTCACGACAACGTGTGAGATGTTCATTAGATCATAAGCCTCGAAGAAGGGTGTCGCCTTGGGCACTACCTTATCGAGCCTTTAGATTATGTTTCATCATTTTCCCTTGACTCATGGTGAGAAAGGCACCGTGAGTAATGACCATTTGGTAGGAATTGGAAAGGTGCAAAGTCTTTAATATAGCACGTGTCGTTTCGAATCCCATAAAGCGTCTCTAATACACTTTATTATGCGCGTAGTCAGAATAGACCAAGGATTGGTGCATTTTTTTCCTCAACTGTTCCATCTTCCGAGAGTGCTAATACATTCAATTAATGACCTTAAAATAAATGTTTCGTAGAAACTTAGAGGGATTCAAGCCCTAAATTTATTGCACATGATTATCATCGAACTATTGCGTCTACTCAAGATTTACGAAGATCACATATCTTTGGCTATAAATAGGTGTTGCCTGTTTCAGTATTGCCTTAGAAAGACTTTGTGCATTTTTTACTTCTGTGAGTCCTTCACACTAAGAGTTTTCTATTTTGAGAGTTTTTCTAGTGATGTATCTGGGACCACGAGACATTGATAGTATAGAATACTTTTGCCAATACAAAGCTCCATCAAGAATGTGACAGCTGATGCGAGGTCCCATCATATCATTTGGTATTCGAACATTGTGATGGGCTCTGTTGCAGTTCCCATTAGAGTTCTCAACCTCAGAGGGGTATTTCAGAACAAGCCCCTACTCTGGGTTGAGTTCATTGTCTAACTCGTGTTTTTTCGGGTCAGGCGATTAGAGGAGTTGGGAGGTGGTGACAGACTGTGCATGGCAGAGGGTTTGAAATCTAATGCATTGTCACAGTTTCTTTGTGGCCATCTCGTACCCTCCTCACCCCATTTTTCATAGTCTTCTTGTCCCTGTTTGGCTATGAAAATTTTTGAAATTCTTTCTTCCATCTTCTCTTTTTAGTGTTTTTATATTCTCCAGTTCTATGGATTGTCCGTGGTTCGGTGGCCTCTTTGTCTAGAGACAATACTGTAGATTTTCCATGTACTTCTCTTGATATAATTCGGCCCGATTCAAGGACTTGTAAACCATATATGTTCATGTAATCTGATATGTATTTATTATTTGGAGATAAAAGATGAACTTTGTTTTACTTGTCGATCTTTATCTCCTGCCATATTTCCACCGATAGTGACCGTATACATGGCTAAGAGATGTAATCGGCAAAATGACCGTGCAATAGACTTGTCGGACAATGTGAGAGTTAATTATGAATGTAAGTGCCTTTATAAGGATAACCGTTTCCCAAATCGGCAAATATTTATCATACTTGTCCATAGAGATATCTTTTTCTTTGTTCGTTCAGCCGATGAGATAGCTTGCACCCAACCGAGAGATTCAATAAGCCGCGATCGATAGAACACCCATTAGAAAATTCAGCTGATAGAGTAGGGCATATCTTCTTGAGAAAGATATCTCTCGTTCTGTGTGCTAGAGACAAATCGATAGAATGGGTTGTGTCTACCTGTCTATGAGTTACTTCTTTTATTGTCGACACGTTACCATTGATAATTAACTAATAGATGGACCATGCCTACCCGTCTGGGAGTTACATTCCTTATTAATAACATGTTACGTGCAATAGGAATCAACCGATAGGAGGAGCCGTATCTACCTATCTGGGAGTCTATCCCTTATTGAAGAAATATTACATTCGTTAGTAATTAAATGATAGGATGAGCCATGTCAATCCATCTGGGAGTCATATATCTTATTGACGACACGTTACATTTGTTAGGAATTAATCGATAGGATGGATCGTGTTTACCCGTCTGGGAGTCATACCACTTATTGATGACATGTTACTTTCTTTAGGAATTAATCGATAGGATGAAACAAAAGAAGAAGGGTGTAGAAGCCTTACTGATTATAGATGCATAGATTTTTTGAGTTCCAAATCCTGGGCATAGCCGAACCATTAGATTGTTGAGATGATAAGTCCCCAAGTAGATTATGGAGTGTATCTGATAGGGGCCTTCCCAGTTGGGCGCAAGCTTGCCCCTAGGTAAGTGTTAACCGGTGGCCTCCACTTTCCTTAAGACTAGTTCGCCTGGTTTGAATATTTTGTTTCTGACCCTTCAGTTGTAATACTGAGCCATCTGTTGCTAGTACGCGGCCATCTGAGCAGATGCAGATTCATACAGTTCTGAGAGCATGTCTAGTCATTCTCGTATAGCTGGCTCTTTGTGCGTTGCATTGTATGGATCCACCCGGAGCGAGTGAATTCCTATTTCCACAAGTATGACGGCTTCATATCTATATATTAGGTTGAATGGTGTTTCTTTGGTTGCCTTTCGAGGTGTAGTGCTGAATGACCAGAGGATGATATAAAGTTCTTCTACCTATTGCCTCTTAGCTTTATCCAGTGTTGTTTTTAGCTGCCCTTGTAAGATCATTCTGTTCATTATCTCTATGAATCCGTCGATTTGTGGATGGGCGACCAATGAAAACTGGAGGTGAATTTCTAATTTGTTGCAGAACTCTTGGAAGCTCTTGTTGTCAACCTGATTCCCATTTTTAGTGATGAGAACGTGGGGTATGCAGAATTTGGTGATGATGTGAATCCATACGAACAATTGGGCTTTGTCTACTATTATCTGGGTAGTGGTTCAGCCTCCACCCACTTGATAAAATAGTCGATGACTACTATGACAAATTTTTGCTGCCCTGTGGCTGGTGGGAATGGTTCGAGGATGTCTATTCCCCACTGAGTGAATAGCTAGGGACTTGCCATGGGACTGAGCTTGATGAAAGGTAGTCGGGGTACCGAAGAGAAATGTTAGCACTTGTCTTACCTCTTGACATAGTTATCTAAGTCGGTATTCATGGTTGTCCAGTAATGCCATTGATATAGGGCTTTGTGAACTAGATTTCAAGCCCCCAAATGGCTGTCGCATATCCCTTTGTGGATCTCTCGAAGGACGTAGTCTTCTTTTTTAAGATTTAAGCACCTCAGGTACGGGTAAGTAAAGGATTTTCGGTATAGACTCCCGATATTAATTGCATAATGAGCAGCCTTTTGTTTCAGTTTCACTGCCTCCAATGGTGAATCTGGAGGCAATCATGCATCAAATAGGCTTCTATGGGATCTTTCCAGCTGGGAGGCTGGTCCACTGCAAGGATTCTTTCAGATTCGTCAATACTGGGCCATGACAGCTTTCGATATAGACTGTTCGACTAAAGACGATCAAGTCTGAACTGGATGACTTGGATAGTGTGTCTGCTTGTGCGTTTTCTGATTGAGAGATTTGTTATATGTCCACTTTGTTTAGTTTGCTCATCATTTCGCGCAAGTTATCGAGTCTTTGGCCATGATTAGATCTTTAGTTTCATAGACCTCTTCGATCTGCTTGACAACTAGTTGGCTATCGGTGAACACTCGAACACTTTGAGCCTCCATCGACAACTTCATACTCCATTTCATTATTTATAGCCTTCAAATCGAAACAAATGGCGTACTCGGCCTTGAAATCTTCTGGACCCATCAGTATGAGTCCAACACCACTTCCTGAGGAGTTCGATGACCCATTGACATATAACGTCCAATCCAGTAGTGATTATTCTTCATGGCTACTGATAAGCTAATGTTATGTTGGAACCGGTATGGTACATTTGAGGATGAACTCTACTAGGGCTTGGCCTTTGATTACAGGTCTCAACTGGTACTAAATGTCGAATTCACCCAACTCCACGCTCTATTTGATGAGACGGCCAAAGGTATCTCTTTTTTGAAAGATTTGTTTTAGTGGCTAATAATTGAGCACCACAATGGTAGGGGGCTTGAAAGTACGTCCGAAGACGCCTAGCCGAGACAACTAAAGCAAAAGCTACATTTTCAATCAATCAGTAGTTAACTTCAGATTTTTTGAGTGTTCGGCTGGTATAATAGATTTGCTTCTATATAGTTGACTCCTGTCTTACAAGGACAGAGCAAAGTGCCCAATTAGAGATAAAGAGGTATAGGTATAGTTTCTCACTATGAATAGGATGAGAGAGCAGTGGGGGGTAACATGTGGTATTCCTTAAGTTGCTTGAAGGCCGTTTGACACTCGAGCATCCTTGCGAACTTCTAGGATCTCTTCAGGGCATCAAAGATGGGTTTGTAGTTTTCCCTTACCTTCGACATGAATTAGCTTAGGGTCGATATTCTACCAGTGCAGCGTTGTACCTCCTTTAACATCTATGGTGGTGACATGTCCAGCATGGCTTGCATCTTTTCGGAGTTTGCCTCAATTTCTCGGTTGGTGATCATAAAACCCAAGAACTTTCCAGATGTGATTCTATAGGTACACTTTGTTGGGTTCAGCCATATATTGTAACGCTCCAGTGTCTGAAAAGTTTCTTCGAGATCATTAACATGGGTTTCCAAACTGGTGCTCTTGACGAGCAAGTCGTCAATGTATACTTCCACATGTCTGCAAAGTTGGTCCTTGAAGACCTTGTTAACCAACCATTAAAAAGTTGCTCGACATTCTTTAAGCTAAATGGCATGACCCGATAATAGTACGTGCCAAACTCTGTGATGAAACTCATCTTCCCCTCGTCTTCTGGCACCATTTGTATTTGATTATAACTAAAATAGGCATCCACAAAACTTAGAAGTTGCTGACCTGAAGAGTTGTTCACCAACTTGTCAATGTTAGAGAGTGGGTAACTGTTTTTTGGACATACCTTATTAAAATCAGTGAAGTCTACACACAGTCTCCATTTGCCATTAGCCTTTTTCACTAGGATCACGTTGGCTAACCATTTCGGGTACTTAAACTCACGAATGAACTCGGCCGTCAATAGCTTCTGGACATCTTCTTGTATAGCACGTTGATGTTCTAGGGTGAATACCCTCTTCTTTTGTTTGACCGACTTGCATCCAGGGTTGACAGTTAGCTTTTGGACTATAATTAAAGGATGGATACTTAGCATGTCTTTAGGGGACCAAAAAAAAACTTTCAAATGTCACTGTAAGCAACCGATAATTACTTTTCGCAGATGTGTTGGCAGATTAGCCTCGACTCGAATGGTTTGGCTTAGGTCATCGGTTAGGGGAATCTCGATTACTTCTTTAGCAGGCTCGAGCTTAGTCATTGATTTGACATTGTCCCTGAACTCTAGGGTATCATTGGGAAAGTTTCCTTGTTCGCCTTTAATTGTGAGGAAAGTGTACAAGTCAAGATTGCTGCAAAGAGTAGCGATTCCTTCTGATGTTCTAAACTTGATCTTCATGTGTTTTGTACTGGGTAGTACCTCTAGTTCGCCCAGACTAGGGTGACCGAGGATAGCGTTGTAAGGAAAAAATAACTTTATGACATGAAAGACAACTTTATCGGTCACATGATTAGGGGGAGTTCCCAGAGTTATAATGAAAGAAATGACACCTTCTGGATTTATGCATTCATTAGAGAGTCCCTTAAGAGACCCAGTGGAAGGTTGAAGATGAGACAAGTTGAAACCCATTCGTTGGAAGGCATCCTAAGTGAGGAGATCACAATTTACTCCTTGATCAATGAGGACTCTCTTAATGACATAAGATCCCACTTCTATGGTGATAACTAAATGGTCGTTACAATTAGGATCAACTCTAATTAGATCGTCACCGTCGAAGCCAATGATTGGTCTCTTTCTCTTAACAACTATCATGTTTAGAGTAGCAACGAAAGATGGATGGTATGTTTATCCAGAGAGTCAATCTGTTTCTCGCGGTTGGCGTCAGTTTGTTGGAGATGAGTTTTGATTCCACAGATTTTGACTCCATTGGCTCAAACGATTGCTCTGAATGATAAATGAAGACCTACAAAAGACCGACAGAGAGTGCTTCGATGGACGAGACTTCAACACTCAAGTCAGAAAGAGTGATTTTCGATATGAATGAAACAGACTAAGCAAGACAAGGAGGACTGAAAATGAGAGCCCCATGGTTTGTGTGTCGAGTGTGTGGTATGGGAGAGCATACTTGGTATATGGCAAACAGGATGTTTTTATAGGTCGATTACTTGTGAGTCGTATGCATTTGGGGGTGTTAAAACCCTAGTTTCCTTGTATAATTGTCTTGAAATCTTGGAACTCCTTAGTCAAATACTCTAAAAAGAATCAGAATTCTCATCCTTTGGAAATCCATCATACCAAGGAAATTCATTCCTTATCGACTAAATTTTAAAGGTTTCATTCCTTATCTAAGAGATATATTTCATGATCGAATAGAAAACAAACACTGATATGAATCTTAAGTAAATATTACCTTTAGCCGATGAGTATGAACGATCAGCTCCTTAGCAAAGCTATCGGTCATTAACTAAAAAGAAGGGCATCGCCTTGAACTTACCAAATACCTCTAAGGGCCACGAACCGATTGGATTGCCACCGATAAGAGTTAATCGAGGAGTTAGTCCACGTTTGTCCTTCAGGGGGATAAATCCCCTGTTGGGGTCACGACAAAGTGAGAGATGTTCGTTAGATCAAGGACTCCAAGAAGGGTGCCGGATTATATCCCATTACCAACACATGTCTTAATACAGTTTATTACATTCAAATTATATTCAAATATTGATTGCCAGGTGTGTCAAGACAGATTTAACTGCCTGAGACAAGCCTTAGTTGCTTGTGCCAAGTGTCTATGTCAGGACAACATTAATCGTATACTTTTTACCTTGCCAACGGCTAGATCTACTTTAATCCTTGTTCAAATGAAGCCAACTGCCTTGCCCACAAGTGTCATGTGCCAATATCTTAGTGAAGGCAGCAAATTACCAAGCCCAACTACCATCCTTGGCATAACTGCCAAGCCAACTCACAAGTGCCATGTGCTAATGCCTTCGAGCCATAGCCAACAAGTGTCATACACCAATGGTCTCAAGCCACAACCAGTATACTTCGATTATATGATTTGGCCACCATCCAACCAGATCCATGCTCATCACCACCCATACTAACTATGCTCACCCTATTTTGCTAGCCATAACCATGATAGTGCCACGTTGCCACATGCCACTTGGCCCTTGGTGTGGACCATGTTGCCAAATGCACACCAAGGGTCAAGGGTATTACAAACCATCTCCACCAGAAGAACCCGACGTCCTCGTCAGATGCTTCTCCCAGTAATCCTTACTCAAATTGCCACAACATTGTGTCCCATTCCCAAGTAGCCTTTTCAATTGGCTTCCTCTTCCATTCGACTGCTCCTTCTTCCATACCCGATCACTTTGTGATCCAGGATTTGTTCAACTTCTTTTTTAAATTGTTCATGAACTATGGCCAAAGCTCTGTGGAACTCAAACTTGCTTTCATTCAAAGTATCACCATAAAATGACTTTAAAAACTCGTATTAAAAGTCAGATGCACCTTAATCTGATCAGACAATTTGAGGTAGTAGGCAACAATCCCTATGTATTGGAGCACTTCAAATGGGCTATCATACCTCAAAGTCAAACCCTTGTGTGTTGTCTTTTTCCAAATTCGAGGAGCTAACTTTAATAGAACTCTATCTTCCACATTGAGTTCCAAGTGTCTACTCTTTCTATTTCAGTATCCTTTTAGCAACTTTAGCAAGGTTGTTATGGGCTTCTTCCATCAAGTCCTACCTTGTCTAAGCATACTTAAGTGCTGCATGGCACTTCACATCTACCTTAGCAATCTTATGGGTGTGAGATATTGACAACCTAACACCAATTTGAAAGGACTCTTTCCTATATTTGAGTTTTGGTACAGGTTGTATGCAAGTTGTTCCGTATCAAGCAATTCAACCTAATTTATTTGGTTACCATTTACATTGTGTTTCAGATATTCCTCAAATATGGCATCGACCCTTTCAGTTTGCCCATCTGTCTATGGATAATTTGCTATGGAAAATTTCAATTCAGATCCCACAAATTCAAACAAGATAGTCCAAAGCTTTCTTATAAACCGCAGGTCTCTATCGCACATAATATCTTTGGAAATCCCTAATATTTAACCATGCTTTGAAGAACAAATCAACAATCTCTTTTTTAGGACATATTGGAAAGGCAGCAATAAAGGTTGCATACTTGAGAATCAATCAACTATTATCAAAATTGTTTCCAACCCCTATACTTTAGGCAAGCTAGTAATGAAGTCTATAGGCTCTACCATGGGCTATCTAGAATGGGCAATAGTTATAGTAACCCTGCCTCTGGACACCTCTTTGCCTTGTTAGACCAAACAAGACTTTTCATAATCTTTGACATTTTGATCCATCTTAGCCCAGAAGTAAGAATGAGCAAACAACGCATATATTCTTTCCATACCTGGGTGTTCAATCGATTTTGTATCATGGGTGTTTTTTATTGGCATTTGGCATAGTCCCCTTAACACATATAGTCTCATTCCTTTAGCATAGAGTAGATGATCCTCTAACCAGTAATGTCAAACCCGTACTCAACTCTCTATTTAAGGCTTTGGTAGAACTCGTCATCTTTAATTTTGTGCCTAAGTGTAGCAAGAAATCAGATTCATTGTGAACAATGCTGCCACCATTTGCTTTGTCCACTTGCGACTAAGAACATTAAAAACTTGGTTGTGCTTGCCTGGCTTGTATTCTCAATGCAAATCAAACTTGGCCAAGAATTTTTGTCAGCGGCCCTATTTGGGAGATAACTTCTTTTGAGAAGCAATGTAAATGTTCGTCACATTATCGGTCTACACAATAATCTTTCTTCCCAATAGTAGTATCTCCAAGCTTGTAAGCCATGCACCACTATAGTCATATCAATAGAATATCTTCACTTAATTTCTTTGATTTTTTTGCTTTTAAAAGTAATTGGATGCCCCTCTTGCACCAACATGCCACCCACTGCCCAATTTGAAACATCAGTATACACCTTAAATGGGAGGTTAAAATCCAGTGACTGCAACACAAGGTTTTGAGGCCACTACTGCCTTTAATCTATCAAAGGCTTCTTGGTAAGGTTCTGTTCATGTCCATTTGCCTTCCTTCTTCAACAAATTTGTCAAAGGAGCGGCCTTATTTGAGTAGTCTAGGATAAACTTGTTGTTATAGTTGGCCAACCCAAAACATGACCGTAAATCTAACACTTTATTAAGTGCTTTCCACTCTAAAATTGCCTTTACTTTTTGAGAATCCATGCATGCTGTCTATGCCCAAGGAATTTGATCTCAATAAGGTAGAATTTACACAAATGATTCTCCCTTAGTTTCAGCAACACTTACCTTAAGTGAGTTATATGATCCTCCAAGGATTTACTAGAAATCACAATGTCATCTAAGAATACTACTACAAATTTATCCAAGTAATGATGGGATACATCACTCATAAGATTATAAAAAGTAGCAAGGGCATTTGTCAGCTCAAAGTTCATAAGTAAGAATTCATACAAACCGTAACAGGCCACACATGTTGTCTTTGGTTCATCACCCTCTACAATCCGAATTTACCAATATCCTGATCTAAGATTCAATTTGGTAAAGAAATTGGCTTTGCAAGATGATATTAAAAAAAAAAAAAATCTGCTACTAGGGTTTCTAGCTACTTGTTCTTTATCGTCACCTTATTCAATGTTCGGTAATCCACACACATGCAAAGCAAACCGTCTTGCTTCTTTTGGAATAATATCAGAATGCCTACTTTGGAGGGTTGGATATAACTAACATCTAACAATTCCTTTAATTGCTTTCTTAATTCCTCCAATTCCTTGGATGACATATGGTAAGGTACTTGTGTGGGGGGCCTTACACCAGGTATCAACTCGATTTTGTGATCAATGGCTTTATGATGGGGTAAGGCACTAAGCAACCCTGTAGAAACAGATATGAAAATTCTCCAAGAGTATCAGTCACTGCCTTGGGAAGTTTTTCCCTTTCTTACTTAGGTTTTATTTCCACCATTGCCACCAAGTATGTGGATTTCCCTTTCTCAATCCTTGCTTGAATTGTAGTGTCAAAATCAGCATAAGGGTTATTCCAATCTCATATTTTGATGGGTTTATCACAAGGACATAGCATGATGCTTTTTCATCCATGATGAAGATTCCTTTCAAGTAGGGTATTAGCACAGCTTGGCTTGCACTAAGAATTCTGTTGGAGGTCGTCTTGGCTCCATAGATCCGGCTCCTTGTGACTTGAACGTGTACTTAATAAAGAGGTTTGAAACTTGCAAAAGATAGCCAGAGGGTGCTCTGGTGGGGGAGGCTCCGACGCCTAAGTCAGAAAGAGAGGTTTGCAAAAGGATAAACAAACAGAGAGGAAGGGAGGACAGATCTCTCTATGACTTTTGTGTGTTCTGTGTCGAGATCAGAGGACTTACCTAGCTTGATGTATCAAGAGCTTTTATATAATGTCCATCTTAGAGTCGTGTAATCCTGGGCGCAACCCTAATTTCCTTATGAGATGATCCGAGGATCTCGGATCCTAAACATCAAAGATTTGATGTTGTTATCATTAAAGAGTTGAATTATACGAGGAGATTCTTTTCCCTATCAATTAGATCCTCAAGGGTTTTCTTCCTTATCCAAGAGATGTATTTCGTACTAAAATAGAAAGTTTAATCAAGGTAAGACTTGGGTGAATATTACCGATTGAAAGTAAAGGTGTTCGGTTTCTTTAGTATTCGATAGTCATCAGTTCGATAAAGGGGATGCATTCGGTCTTTACTAGAAGCACCTGTTTGTTGATCGTACTGTTCAAGTCGATATGCTCGTGATTTGAAAAGGCTGGGTGCTTGGAGACTGTAGGTGTCTTGTTAGGTTTCGAACGTCTAGATACTGCGTCAAGTGGTGTTTGGATCAAGTGGTGTTTGGATCATATCTCATCATTTGCCCCCGACTCATGGTGTAACACCGACACTCGGTGTACTGTATATTGTACTTCTCATTATTTTGTATATAATATATTTTCATATTCATATAGAGAAAAGTCACTCAGAACTTTTTTCGATTTAAAATACTCTTAAAAAAATTTTTGCAAGATTACCTAGAGCTAAAATTTTTCCCTCCGAGCCATTTTAAAATCTACGTGTGCAATTTCGATCCCGATTAAAATTTCACTTGCTAAATCAACTTAAAAGGGAAAGAAAACTTGAATTCGGGCAATTCTCAATCGTTTGTGAAAAACTGCCCGATACTCAATCGCCAGAGGTGAAAATTTGTCTTCACCAAACCAAATTTAATTCTACCCGTGAAAAACTGCTAAAATTTTGTCAGAAAGTCTAAATTTGGCTAAATTAATGTTTTATCAAGTTAAAATGAAATTTTGAAAAAATTTGCCAAAATTTACCCGGAATGAAGGGAAATTTACCCTACCGTGCCAAAATGAAATCCACTCGTACAAATTTGATGCCGTGAGATATATATACATGCTAAATTCACTTTAAAAGTGAAAAGTCAAGGAGTGAAAGTGAAATTTAAGCCGTAGCACAAAAACACTAGATGCTCTAAAATTTTCGCTTGAGAAATCCTAATTTTTGACAAAATTGAAATTGTCCAAACAAATGGTCTCATTTCTACCCAAGACCTATATTTTTGAAATCTATGCGTAAAATAGAGTCCGTGTGAGATTTCACGCATTTCGAGGTCGAGGTCAAATTTTGACTGATCGAGGATTTCGCCCACTCCGAAGGACATTTGGACTAACCAACAACCTCAGATTTACACGAAACCAACGGCATTGGACTTAGCACAAAAACCTGGGTCCCATGTACGATTTTAGATTTTTGAGGTGAATAGTAACTTTGACCAATCTCGGATCGCGTGTTAACGAATGGATAGGCATAAAGGACAAGCAATTAATGCTCTTGAAGTGTGTGAAATTACTTTATTGGATTTTGTGTGGTCTTGACAAGTGGCACTACATGATTAGAGGAAACTAACCCTAGTTAATTAAAAATGGTTAAATTCAACTAGAGTTAGGTTAATTAAACTTAACTATGATTAGAAATTAAGGGTTAAGATCAAATTTTGAGAAATGGATGACCGTGATTTATTGGAGTGATGTTTAATGAGTTTGGAGAAACCCTATTCACCCCATTCACTTCTCCAAAATGTGAACAAGCAAGGGAGAGAGAGTTTCCTTCCCTTTCCCAAAACCGTGAGCTTTGGAGTGAAGAGGAATTTGATTTTTCCTACATACTACCCAATTTCTTTTTCATAGATCTCTTCTATACATCCTTAACACCAACATATCCAAAAATCAAGGCCAAATGAGATGGATTTCTTGGTGAAATCCAAGGAGGGAACTAAAAGTTCAAGACCAAATTTATGTGGTTTCTTGAAGTTCCAACTCTCCATCTTCAGGTATGTTACCCTCCGTGCTCCCTAGTATAACATATATTAATTTGAGACCAAAATGAGGTGGTTTGGTTAGGGGATTAGGGTTGGCCGAAGTTGGAAATCAAAGAGGAAAACGAAAATTCTGAAATCTGAACATTCTAACCTGGTTGTGGTTTTTTAGCTAAAGTATTTTCTGTACATAGGAAAATTGAGTGAAATTTTTACACATGAAACTAGACCTTCAGAGCTTTAAAATGAGATATGATTCATCATATTCTGAATTAAATTGGATTTATTATGATTTTTCAAATTTAGGTATTCTGTAGAATCATATTCTGTTCTGCTATGGAATTTGCCCTGATTTTGAGGTATATTCCGGTCTGAATTAGCTTGATCCCTAGTTATGAAAAATGTATATCTATTCTTATCTTTCTAATGAGATAAGAATCGTCTCAATCCGACCCCTGTGTCAAAAGTTACATCCATTCTTCTAAAACTCGACAAAGGGTCACCCATTCTCTAACACCAAAAACAGTAGCATTGCACGACCCCCTTCCAGCCTTGTTTGCAAAACCTCAAAGAAGAAATATTGTAGATCTCCCTCTTAGCCACCTACTGTGAAAATTTCAGCCAATTTGTACAAGGGAATCAAGAGTTATACAAAAACCTCCCAAAACTATGCAGAAAGGATTCTGCTTCTCGGCCAAAACTGAACAGAGAATTTGTTGATCCATTTTAGACCCCTTCTAGGCATAATTGAGAGAAACTCAAAACATGAAAGTGGTAGGCCTATGTCTTGGTTATAACATGTTAAAAGTCCATTAAGTTTGGATAGGTATAGTGAAATTTAAGGCTTTTGCACTAAAATAGAACAGAATCTGAATTTAGAATGCAACTGAAACAAAATGAGAATTTCTGGGAATTTTGTGATGTGATTTTGGGAAAATGTATAGGATGAAAGTTGTAGTTCGTGAAGTTACCTACAACATATCAATATTTTTCCCAATTTGGACTGATATATAAAAAGCTATGCAAATTGTTGTAGGACTGCACAAAGTGGCACCAAAGTGGAGAACTATGAGTGAACTTATTAGGTGACTTTTGCCCAAGCCATTAAAGAGAGCTTGATACATCGAAATTGTGGTTCATTTGGGAGTGCTATACCCTCCCTATTACTATGAGTGGGATTTATTATATTATGTGTGTGCTGCACAATATCATGTTTTAAAATATTTTTTAACACAAACATGATTTAATGAATATGTGACATGAAATTGTGAATGAATTATGAATTTTTTTTTTTTGTGAATTCATGGAGTGTCCACAAACATGTTTTTACGCCTTGTATATGCATCCAAACAAGTTCTAAAATATGAAACCGTGCCATTACATTTGATTTATACACGTTTTATGAAATCATCCTTGTAGAAATGATTGACATTGCTTGAGAAATGTGGCATGGCACGTGATTGATTTGATGATGATAGTTTTGTGATGGGTAAATCATATTTTGTAGCTATAAAGGATGCATGTGTAAGGTGATCCATATTTGCACCCGATACACTTCTATGGAAGGTATCCCACATGACATCGGAAAATGGTAAATGTATAGTGATTCGACACGGTACTAGTCAGGTTGAACCCATAAGGGAGAGGGCTATGGTGCGCCGTAGTCTAGCACCTGATGAGGTCCGTCGCAAATGTCGGGGTAGAGAGCTTTTCTTACCTATTTCACACAAAATCCCCGATGCGTCTGTCATTGGTCACGGTCGACCCTTGCTAGGACTGATTTTGGCACACTCTATTCTAGCATAATTTGATGACATGGATGCATATATATTTGAAATGTATGTGCAAAGAATGATTTATGATAAATTGAACATTATACATGATTTCTTATAATATGTGGAATTATTGAGAACTTTGACACTCTATTTTTCACCGACACATTGAACACATGATATATACCCTCTCACTCACTGGGTATCTTCCTTGATACTCACCCTTCATTTTTCGTTATGTATAGAGATAGCTATAGTGGGAAGCGTTGAAACTTATCAGCGCACGAGACTTTTGTTGGAGATCGAGGCTATTGATTAGGTACTCGATATGATATTGAGAAGGATTTGCCAATGAAATTGTATATTTGTATACTGTGATTGTAGATAGACCATTGTGTATAAAAAGAGATGACTGTATGTAATGTATGTGTATCTTATTGAAACTCTCAATTATATTCTATTGCATTGAGGCATGATTTGTACTATTGTGTACATTTACTTTGGGAAACATGTCATATTCTAGAAGTGTCCTCTAGGTTCGTTGGTGCCACCTCTAAATCACAAGAGACATAACTGGGGACTGTTCATGCCTTTGATGGGGGCATGACAGTAGAGGTCTGGCATAGGACTGTTGTTAGCCTTACGTTATTTTGGATGGTTGACATGGATTGGAAGATCTGAGGAGATTGTTGATTCTGACCGGGCTGGCCTATGTATATTGATATGTGACAAGTTGATATATGGTATTGGATGGACCTCCGACTTGTGGGAAGGTTCTACCCGTTTGGTTATAGAAAGTCAACATTCGGGATAACGGGCAACTGTTCACGACTCCGGTTTGGGGTGTGACACATGGTGTCGATTCATGGGAGAGATGCCATGAGTGAAGTTCGTTTCTTGAGAAGTTAGACACATGCCTCCTGAGGTCATATGAATCGTCTGCAACTAATACGAAATTAAAGTGGATGAGATATGAATCCCCCTTTTATCTCAACCGTTTCATCTTCCCCTGGTATTAACGCGTTCCACCTTTCACTTTATTCAATTCGAAATTAATGTGGCCTAGGAAGATGAGACGATATGAACTTCTTCATTTAATTCGCATTCTTTTCATTAAAGCGCTTCAACTACTCCAAGATTTTAAAGAGATTTTCTTTTGTCTATAAATAGAGACTGAGGGACCTTGCGTTACTTCATCGAGTTTCTTCATGCCTGAGGGCTTTCTCCTAATGATAGTTGTTTTCCATGTGGGGTCTTTAAAAGAATGCTTCAGCTTGCAAAACTCAGTATTGTCATACCCCGATCCACAGGTCGAGCACCGCGGCTCCTCGAGACACGGGTATGCCCTACTTACACATCGAGGTGACGCAAGGCTAATATTATGACTAATATCATAACCCTACTCGATATCCTAAGTCATAATCATACAGCGGAAGATTGAAGAAGATAGTTTTTCAAAAAAAAATTTTAAAAACATTTACTTCCAATTTACATATAATATTTATATGCATGGTCTAATCGTAAATAATGATGGGTATGCTCACTTAACCGGTAGCGTCTCTCAATAAAACTCATGGGACAGTACCTCAATGTATGTCAAGTACAGTATAAGCTGAAAATATAAATATAAGGGGTGAGTATAATCTACATATTTAGTAGTAAGGTGAAATGACTATATAATGACAATAAATGAATTTGTGAGAGTGATAAGTCAAACCATCGTTTTCAAATTATATTTCATTCATTTGTAAATATATCATGAAATTTAAAATAATATACATCATTATCATCAATCATGCATCATAGGATGTCAAAAACGTATTTTACCCATAGTTTGACCTAATTAGGGTAAAATTCACCAAGGGGTCACCAAAATGTCATAAGAATGAAACACATATATTTCCTCCTTCCCTTGGTGTTGACACGGTCTTCACGTGGTGTTCATCTATTGGATCCATTGGTCAAAAATAGGGGACTCAAACCCCTACTCCCGTGTTACCCCACCACGTCACCCCATCAGGTAAATGCTCAATACCGTGGTAGAGAGTGCGCTGTAGCCACTATACATCATCTCATAATCATACACAAATGCCATATGTCATCATTCATAAATTTTTATTCGTAAAAAAAAAGGAACTATCAAATAATCATAATATCAGGATGCAATTTTTATAAAAACATCATTTAATGACATGTCACAAACACTAAAACATTTCTAAATCATATTTCAAAATTCATTTATAAAAATCATGATCGAAACTATTTTTCATTTAAAGTTAAAAATAGATCGTCCCACTCATCTCGACTGAGGAGGGTATGCCACTCCACCTAAGTTAAACAATATGTATCATTCATCAATTCAATTATTTCGATAATATCATATCGTTGATCTACAAAATACATATGGAAATGTTTTATTTAAGGTACAATCTCAAATTCCATATTTAGAGAAAAATTCCTACAAAACCTATCACGCGCAAGTTTAGTAAAATCATGATATCTTCTAAAATCTTGATTGGATTCGAATGATTCAAATTTTATCTTAAAGCTAAGACATATATCTTCAACTTCTATGTTTAGATCAACTTCAAATTCTAAACACACGAATTTATAAAATTTTATAACTTTTTCAGCCTAAGTTCCTAAAATCAACTCTGCACAGTTTTGGGAGAGTTTCCATATCTCCATGTGCACTTCTCCAATTTGAGTAATTCTTATCTCAAATCGAAGATAAGACATAGATCTAAAATTTCTAGTTTATGACTTCCTCAAATTTTAAATGTATAATTTTATAAAATATCATTTTCATTTCAGTTTCAGTTTTAAAACTACTTCTGAACAGTTTTAGTAAAAACACCATAACTTTCTGCATACAACAACGATTGAAGTAATCTTTACCTCAAATTAAAAGTAAAATAGAGACATAAAAATTTCATGTTTAACATTTCTCCAAATTCTATACAAAAGATACCTCAAAAATTTAAACAATGTACTGGTCGTACACAGAACATGAAACAAAATTGGTGAAATATGCTAAATTTCCAAAAGTCACCAAAAATTGATTCCTTTATGAAATGTTTCACATAATATACCATTTTAAACCTTAGAAAGTCTAGTTTATAAAGAAATAAATAGTTTAGATTTTTGGTTTTTACAGAATGAGATATTATAAGATTACTATACAAGACTCAATCTAAAAATCAATATCTAGCATACTAGTATGGATACCAATGTAACTACTTATCAAATAATTTAGTCTTAACATAAGTTATAACATGTTACCTCCTTTGTAAGATCTATTGCTAATAATATATATCAGCCCTCCCTTTGAATCCTTGTATTTTCATCACCTTAGCAAAATCAAATCACCATTAACATGAATTCCTATACAACACTTCTATACTTTCAATTGAAATTCAAGAATTTTCAAAAATGTTCTTACCTCTATGGCTCCATAGTTGAACTCAAAATGGATATGGAGTCTATATATTTCGTGCAAGGGGGGCTTGAATGAATAAAATGAGCCAATTCTTTTCCTAAGCAAATTCTTTTATAAATCCAACAAAATATCCTTGACCATTGGATCATTTCATGCATCATCTCAACCTTCCACTTGTCCTAGCACTTAAACCATATAATTATTGATTCAAGCAAACTTCATGCACTCCATTAAGTGTCTTGTGGATGTCCATGTCAAGGGGAGAGGTATCACAAGTTAGCACAAGTTATTCTAATTTGGCTTCATGCATAAATTTTCATCCATTGACCTTTCATGCATAAATTTCCATCAAATGAGATTTTTTGATTGTGGAACAATCCTATGTGGCCACTAACCAACATTGCTACCATCTTGACCAATCATTTGGTTCCAATTGTCCATCCTTGAGTGATTTATAACTTAGTCCCTCAACTTTCCTTAATTGCATTTAGACCTCTAACTTTTAACAATTTGTATTTTTGATCCCTATGAAATTTTATTCGAAATTTCTTAAATATGTGAAATTTCTTTTAAATATCTCTATTTAAGTGTGTAGGCCTTCTTCTGACCATTTTTAACTTCTTTAGGCCTTGTCGGTACTTGCTGAGAATATTTTTGGCTTACCAATAACATTTTCGGTTTTAGTGATTTTGAGGTGAAATCTTGAAATAAATAAATACATAATTAAAATTTCATTTTAGATGTCCTTGATAATGATATTTTTATACACTTGAATTTTTTTATTTAATTTAATTTAAAGCTTTGTTTTATGACTTTTAAAACTATTTTTAGGTTTTATTTCAAGATTTTACACTGATTATTTTTGTGGATTTTATTTTAGGATTATTGAGCTTATTTAAAGATATTGGACTATACAAACAACTATTAGTATTTTAAATATAAATTTTTGCTTATCCGATTGATTTAATTCTTATTGGGTTGGAAAGAAGACTTCTAAACCTACAAATCTTATGAAGACCTCAGAGGCTGGGTCAGACCAGAAGATATCCAAAATTTGAGTCAAAATTACTGTAGTGTTAGAAATCAAAGCCCATAAGTTCCAAAAACCCAAGTCCAAGTGAAATATCAAGCTATTATGAAGACCCACTAATTTTTATTCATTTAGGACTCTTAGAAATTAAATTATAAGGAGGAGACATTCTTTACACTGAGGTGGAGAGAGAGTAAACCCTAACAGCCACCTCCTTTGGAGGAGCATTCCTACGGATGCAAAGGGGATGTTTTCTTTATCTTTCTTGCTTTTCTTTATCATTTCTACTTAGATTTCTTGTTCCTAGGACTCAAAAAATTCTAGTCTTTGATTAATAATATGGTTTGATTCGTTTCTTTCCCTTAAATCTTTATTGGTCAGTTATTTCTTTGATGAGATTTCATTGTTGAACTTAATGCTTCATTCGTAAACGGCCCTATGATTTGATAATTTGTGATTACATGTATGAGATCGAGAGAAGATTGCATAAAATCTGACCAATACAATAAAATCCATATAGGGTTATGAGATCGACAGATAATTAACTCTGTGTGTGTGGATCTTAGGGGAAACCCTAAATTATAGATATTCTATAGATCTTAATGCAGTTCGGTCTAATCAAAATTGCATGACCATTGGGTTTTGGTTAGTCGAATTAGGGTTTCATTGCATGACTATTGGGTGAATCTAATTTCGAAAAATATACCATCATCAAGAATGAATCTTTAGTCAATAAACTTTAAAGGATTTGAAAGAATTCAACCATATGAAAAATTGGAGACAAATGAAATTGATGTCCTAGTGTTTTATAAAATTAGGGTTTTCATTAATTAATATTCTGTTTTTTATATTTTCATAGTTTTGATATCTTTACAATCTTGATTTGTTTTGTCCAACTTAGATAGGGTATTTTATAATTGGTAATACATAATATTCTTGTGGGAACGACACTTGTTTCGTACTATACATAACATTTGACTAGAGTATATTTGCCGGAAATCGTGATACACAAAAATCGCGTACCAATTTTTTGGCACCGTTACCGTGGATATTCTTGTATATCTATAAAAATCATCTTGTTTGATATTGGATATTATTTTTTTATTTCTTGTCTCTTTCTTGTTCTTGGTAAATAGGGTATACAAATTTTAATGTTTTTATATATTTCTTGTTTCTTCCATATAGTATTAGGTTTTTTAGGTTTTTTTTTTTAGCTGTTTGAAAATAGATTAAGGAATTAGGGTAATTTGTTGAAATATCAAAGTCTAAAAACAAAGAAAGTGTAAAATAAATTCTGGTTTTATTGAAAAACAATGAGAGAATACATTGGTGCTTGAGAGCATTGAATCATGATTTTGGGGGATACAATGAGGCTCTATTTATAGAGAAAAGGAGAAAATAGCCAGTAGATAGAGCCTCAAAGACAATATGACCGTTGGAGCTCAAACCCCAAGGAATTCCAACAGCTAGTTTTTTGACTGTTGAAATATACACTGCCCAAACTGCCCCTAGCCATTTGGGTTTGCTTCCTGGACTTTTCTCCATACTTTTGGGCTTCCTTGGGCCTATTTTTGAATGTATTTTGGCTGGGTTAGGCTGCCCAAATGGGCCATG
This sequence comes from Dillenia turbinata, assembly GCA_037126225.1. Lineage (NCBI taxonomy): Eukaryota > Viridiplantae > Streptophyta > Magnoliopsida > Dilleniales > Dilleniaceae > Dillenia > Dillenia turbinata. The sequence continues at coordinate 21,208,286 of JBAMMX010000011.1, read as the reverse complement.
CTTGCTGGACAATGTAGGCAAATTTCTGGGTTTTTAGTAAAGAACTAGATCTTGGACCTTTGGGCTTCTAAGTAGATGTACTTGGTTGGTGATGAGGATGGGTTAAGTTATCATTCTTTTCAATACTCCCCCTCAAGTTGGGTGCGTAGATGTCGATAGTGCCCAATTTGTTCATGATTTCTTGAAGATGTATTGCGGTTCCCCCTTTTGTGAAGATATCCGCCAGTTGCTCTTTTCCTTTAATATGGGGAGTGGCTATAAGCTTTTCTTTCACCTTTTGTCGAATGAAGTGACAATCAACTTCTATGTGTTTGGTCATTTTATGGAAGACCGAATTTGATGCAATATGAATAGCCGATTGATTGTCACAATGCAAGTTGATTGGTGTAGAAACATTGAACCCTAATTCTTCTACTAGGGCCTTTAACCATACGATCTCACTAGCCGCTGATGTCATTGCCCTATACTCAGCCTCCGCACTCGATCTTGATACCACATGCTGTTTTTTGCTCTTCCATGCTACCAAGTTACCTCCTACGAACATGCAGTAACCGGTGGTTGATCTCCTATCCTTTGAATCGGTCGCCCAATCTACATCGCAAAAGCCTTCAATTTGGGAGCTTCCATTGTTCTTCATCCAAATACCTAGTCCGGGAGATTTCTTGATGTAGTGAAGGATGCGCTCAGCTACTCTCCAATGACCTTTCTTTTGAGAATGCATATGTTGACTAATTTGGCTCACAGCGAAGGCTATGTCTGGCCTAGTGATGGTGAGGTAGATTAGCCATCCTACAAGCCTCTGATATCTCTGTATGTCCTCAAATAGCTCTTCATCATCTACTAAAGGTCCAGTGGTGACAATAAGGCTACAAGTCGGCTTTCCTCCTAGCTTTCCTATTTCCTGCAAAAGATCAATAGCATATTTCCTTTGGGATAGAACTAATCCATTATTATAATAGGCTAACTCAATTCCTAGGAAATACTTTAGTCTTCCTAAATCTTTAATCTCAAACCTAGAACTCAAAAAATTTCTAACTATATCTATTAAATGAATATCATTTCCTGTAATGATGATATCATCTACATAAACTAAGACTATTACTATTTTTTCATCATTCTTTCTAATAAAAACGGATGAGTCGCTATGGCATTTAACAAATCCACTACTAAGGAAAGCATGGCTAAATTTTGCATACCATGCTCTTGGGGATTGCTTCAGCCCATAGATAGCCTTGCGTAGTTTGCACACATTTTCTCCTTGTCGTTGGAGCCCTTGAGGAAGTTACATGTACACTTCTTCTTCGAGGTCTCCCTGAAGAAATGCATTTGCTACATCCATTTGAAACATGCTCCATCCATGGTTCACCGCAAGAGACATCAAAACTCTAATTGTATTCATTTTGGCGACGGGAGCATAGGTTTCCTTGTAGTCTATCCCATAAGCTTGTGTAAATCCCTTTGCCACAAGCCTTGCTTTGAACCTTTCTATTGACCCATCACTCTTGCACTTGATTTTATATACCCACTTGCAACCTACGGCTCTCTTTCCTTTGGGAAGAGAGGTGATTTCCCAAGTGCCATTCTTGGATAGAGCACCTAGTTCTTCCTTTATTGCCTTCCTCTATCTTGGATCTCTAGATGCCTTATTGAATGTCCTAGACTCCTGTTCTTTATCTATGCCACTCAAGAAGGCTTGGTGGCTCAAAGAAACGTGTGAGGTAGTATAGTAATCAGAAATGGGATGTGATGTTATCTTTGAATTATAATAAACCCTTTGATTAATCCATTCCGATGGAGGGACCCTAAGTCTCGTGGATCGCCTAAGTTGGGGAGGTGGCTCATCGGGCTCAACGGATTCATCCACAACTTGTTCTGAAGGCTCTTCTTGTTCTGTTTCTTATTCTCCCCCTGAAGTCTGAGTTGCCTCCTCTTCTATGGAGTTTGATCCTTCTTCAATACTTTGAGAGTGATCATTAGTCTCTTGGGAGGTGCCTTCTTCAATCGATGGAGATGGTTGATATGAAGGGAGCAGGAAATCCCATGTGCTATGAGAATCTTCTTTGCTTGATGCTTTGGGTGTTTCTTCTTCTGCAAAAAAGAATTCTTCCTCTAAAAATATCACATCCTTAGATGTGTATGTTCGGTTAGTACTTGGATCATAACACCTATACCCTTTTTCAAAAGAAGCATAACCTAGGAATAGGCATTTTCTACCCTTGTGATCTAACTTATCCCTCATATGAGATGGTATATGAATATAACACACACAGCCAAATGTCCTAAGGTGTGTTATCTTAAGTTTTCTTTCTAAAAGCATTTCTAGAGGAGACATGCCCTTTAATATTTCGGAAGGCATTAGATTTATAACACGGACAGCTGTTTTGACCGCATCACACCAAAACTTTTAGGTACGTTTGTGTAGAACATCATAGCTCTAGCGGTTTCCAAAATATGCCTATTTTTCCTCTCGGCTACCCCATTTTGTTGGGGTGTATAAACACAAGACATTTGATGAATAATGCTATGATCTTTGAGAAAGTTCTCAAAGTTGTGACTTGTGTACTCGCCCCCATGATCTGATCTAAGGACCTTTATGTTGGCATTATAAAATTTGATCACATATTTTACATAGCTCTTGAGAGCTTCAAGAGCTTGGTCCTTGCTGTTCAAAAGGTAAATCCAAGTGTATCTAGTCTTATGGTCAATGAAAGAAATAAAGTATTTGTATCCTAAGTGTGAGAAGATAGGAGAAGTCCAAACATCAGAATGTACTAAATCAAATGCATTTTCATATATTGTTTCAGAACTTGGGTACATTGTTCGGGTTTCCTTTGCCAAAATACAAGATTTATAATGACTATTCTCAAAATTTAAAGTTGGAAATAGACGTTTTAAAGCTCGATCACTAGGATGCCCTAATCGCCCATGCCAAAGAGATGAGTCTTCCTTAACGCGAGTTGTGAATGCACATTGGTCTTGATCCAAAAAGTAGAGGTCTCCTCTTCTAGTACCCTTGCCAATCAATTGATTCGACTTGAGGTTCTGAAAAGAGACAGAATTTGGATCAAAAACAACTCTACATTCTTGATCCTTAGTGATTCTTCCTATGGACAGCAAGTTTGAAGTAAGTTGGGGAACATAAAAATCATCAGTTGTTTTTCCAAAAATATTAATTTCCCCAATACGGCTTACTTTTAAACCTTGCCTATTTGCCACCCGAACTATCTTATGGTTAGGGAGTTTTTTAAAACGTTTGATTTTTGATTTATCCCTAACCATATGATGATCGGTGCCCGAATCAATGAGAAAATTTTTAGAATTTAAATGAGTAGGGGATCTTTGAATTGTACCAGCAAAGGGGGAGAGTTGTTGCAGCCTTTTTGTTGCATCTTCAAGAGTGGCTTTGAGGGCTGCTATCTCGGCCATAGAGGATGTTTGAGTGACAGCTTGTTGGGCCATGGCATGAGGGCCGGAGTTTGAAGGAATGAAGGCAGCATTTTGATCTCTCGGCTTGAATGATTTTGGCCTTAAGTGTGGATGCAAGTGCCAACATTTGTCTTTTGTATGACCCTTCTTCTTGCAATGAGAGCATACATCTCTTTTGGGCATTTGAAGCACCTTGGCAGCCATGAGTTCTTCTTGGGCAGCCACAAAGCCATGAACTTCCATCCTTTGTTGTGAGCTTTCCTCAATCCGCATACTAATCTCGGCACGTTGAATCATATTTTGAACCTCTCTAAATGAAGGAAACTCCTTCATTCGAAGTATTTCTTGCCGAAGATGTGTGTATGACTCATCTAGCCCCATGAGCAAAGAGAAGATTTTGTCTTCCTCCCTTCTTTTTTGAATGATCTTTAGATCGATGGAGTCAGGCCGAAGAGTCAATAGCTCGTTCCACATGTCGGTGAGAACTCCAAAATATTGAGGAAGTGTCTTTCCTTCTTTCTTGATGGTTACAATTTGCTTTATGAGTTCAAAGATTCTTCCAAGGTTTGACTCTTGACCATAGAGTGAGAACATTATGTCTCATATTACTTTGGCAATTGGAGCACACGTCACCATGGTCTTGTGAGTTTCATCCATGGAGTTAAGAAGTAGAAAGAATACATGATCGTCCCTTTTCTTCCACTCTCTAAAGGTTGGATCGAGGTCTTCAAGTGGCTCATCAAGAATGTGACCCTCTAGATTGTGAAGATTTGAGCCCTTCTCATCACACTAGCCCATTGATAGTAATTTCCTCCTTTTAATTGAATGGAAGAAATATTTTGGAATTGGGTTATGTTGATGGAAGATTGAGGATCACCCAACCTTGAAGAGGAAGAGATCGAAGTATGCTCTGATACCATGTTGAAATATCAAAGTCTAAAAACAAAGAAAGTGTGAAATAAATTCTGGTTTTATTGAAAAACAATGAGAGAATACATTGGTGCTTGAGAGCATTGAATCATGATTTTGGGGGATACAATGAGGCTCTATTTATAGAGAAAATGAGAAAATAGCCAGTAGATAGAGCCTCAAAGACAATATGACCGTTGGAGCTCAAACCCCAAGGAATTCCAACAGCTAGTTTTTTGACTATTGAAATATACACTGCCCAAACTGCCCCTAGCCATTTGGGTTTGCTTCCTGGACTTTTCTCCATACTTTTGGGCTTCCTTGGGCCTATTTTTGAATGTATTTTGGCTGGTTTAGGCTGCCCAAATGGGCCATGCTTGCTGGACAATGTAGGCAGATTTCTGGGCTTTTAGTAGAGAACTAGATCTTGGACCTTTGGGCTTCTAAGTAGATGCACTTGATTGGTGATAAAGATGGGTTAAGTTATCATTCTTTTCAACACAAGTGACCACTTGTTTCGAAGGATTTCAGCCTGTTGAACAAAACCTGTAGTTTAAACTACAGGCACCGACCTATTTTCATCAAATTCCATCATTTTCATAAACTTTTCTAATTTTTTTGATTTTGTCGTGATTTTTATAGAATTTTTCGGTTGTCTTTTTGGGTATCTTTTTGCATTATTTTGCTGTGTTTTTGTACTTTTTACATTTATCTAGGAAAGACAAAAGTATGGCTGAACTCCTTCCCTACTAATCATTTTACGAGTTGGGAGATTCTTTCTCAGGTATTTTTGGCAAAATATTTTTTACCTGGTAAGACAGTTAAACTACGTAATGATATTATTAGTTTTAGGCAATCTGAGGGTGAGGCTTTATATAATGCTTGGGAATGGTTTAAAGATTTGATTAGGAGGTGCCCACATTATGGTATTTCTAACTGGTTGATTTTGTAAATTTTTTATGGTGGCCTTTTAAATTCTATCAAAATTACAATTGATGCTTGAGAATGGTTTAAAGATTTGATTAGGAGGTGTCCACGTCATGGTATTTCTAACTGGTTGATTTTGTAAATTTTTTTGTTGTGGCCTTTTAAATTCTATCAAAATTACAATTGATGCTACGGCTGGGGGTGCATTTATGCGCAAGTCATATAATAAGGCATAGTCATCATTGAATAGTAGGGCTTCTAACCAATATAATTGGTATAATGAGAGTGAGATTGCTAGGCAAAGTGTTTGCGTGCATAAGGTTAATAGTTTTAGCATACTCAATGCGAAAATTGACTCTTTGATTAACTGCATAAAAACAAATCAACTTAATGTTGTGTCTAATCAGGCCTTATATTGTGATTATTGTGTTAATTCTATTCATGTATCTTTTGAGTGTCCACAGGATCAGCAAGTAAACTACATTTCTAATTTTGGCAGATCTCATGATAACCCTTACTCCAACACGTATAACCCTAGTGGAGGAACCATATCAATTTTTCATGCAATCAAGGAGAACCACAGAGAGTGAATCTATTAGATTTTCATTTAGGGAATCCACAACCAAGAGGGAGTAAGGCATCATGGGAGATAGCAATTGAACGCTTGGCAATAGCAACAAATGAAAGGTTTGAGAGGCTCAAAAATAAAATTGATCAATTAACTAATATCGTTCTTTCTTGTGTGTCAGATAGATTATCAAGTGATATTGAGAAGAACCCTAGAGAGCAGATTAATGCAATCTCATTGATGAGAGAGAAAGAATTGTAAGAGGTACCAGATCTATCCAAGGATGAAGAGGATAAACAAGAGACAAAGGAAGATATCCAAAAGTCTATAAATGAGGAGGCTGAGAAATCAAATTCTAAATAGGGAAGTGTTTTATGTTTTAGTGATTCTAAAACCCCTATTTCTTTTCCTAAACACACGTTACGTGCAAAAATACAATTTGAAAAATTTTTAAAAATTCTTAAGAAATTGCACATTAATATTCCTCTTTTAGTTGTCATCAGACAAGTGCTGAGATACAAGAAATTTCTTAAGGAATAGATCACTAACAAGAGAAAATTTGAAGAGATTTTAAAAGTTAAGCTTACATATGAGAATGCGATAATTGATAAAAGAAGGATAAAGACATAGTATGATGCAATAAATGGACATACTATGAAGATTTAGGAGAAGAGAAGAAATTGCTAAAGAGGAAGCTGCAAATTTCCTGACTTATTCAGGGGAGTCTTTCTGTTTTCTTCTCTTGATTTTAGATTGATTTGCATTTGAACAATGTTTGGATTAAGTGTGGGGGGATACATTGTATCTTGATTTTTAGGTGTTTTATTTATTTCATTCTAATTTGTATGACATTATTTTTTTAGGAATTGAAACAATTTTATTTAGAAGTCTTGATTTTTGTTGAATTTCTTAAGTTTTGAAAAATTTTTCCATGCCAACTAGATTTTCTCGAGTTTTCTAGTCCTTGTATGTTATTTGTATTGAATTGGGTTGCATGACAGACGATTGGTATTAGTAGTTATTTGGTACATGAGTGGCTATTCATCTTTTTATGGTTGATTTGAAGGTTAGACATGCAAGATTTAGCACCACATTTACCTTAATGAGGATTTGAGCCTTATAGAACAATTTTTTGCTTTCATCATTTTTCTTGTTGAGCATGTATCACACATGATTTGGTCATTCTAAAACTTGCTTTGTTATGCATTTTGAGACCACATCCTTTGATTTTCATATACCAAAATGATTAAGGCACTTAGGTTTATACATTTTTAGCTTTCGAAAAGTACCAACCCAATTATTTTACCTCTTAGTTACCCCCTTTGAGCCTAGACCTTTTCTTTCGTATATTACCCACACCATTTATCCTGTGACCTTTTCTTTCTAGCCCCAGATTTTGAACCCGAATTCACTAATATACTTATAGTTGATAGTATAATATTATATTTTTAGGTATTATTGTTTTGTTCGAGTTTTATATATGTTTTTAGTCATTGTCATGCTGATTGAGTTATGAAAAAAAAAAAAAAAGAAACCAGCAGAAAAAATGATGAAAAAATAAATAAAAAGAAGAAAAAAATAAAAAGAAATGAAAAGAAAAAGTGATGGTTGACAATAACAAGAAGAAAGAAGGAAAAAAAAAAAGAGAAAGAAAAAGTCGAAAAACAGAGAAAAAAATAAAAGCAAAAAAACATTTTTCATTCTTGATATTGTTCATTCTTATAGTTAAATGTCTTTACCTTGTTTTTTGTTTTAAATAAGTAATTTATCATATTGTTTAGAGTTAGTATTTTCTTTGTTTTGATGTAACAATGTCATGTCTTGATACTTAGGTGTACATAATGAATCATTTTAACCCTACATCTTACCCATTATCCTATCCATTACCTTCCCCCCATTATAACTAAATAAAAGACCTTTTGATTGGTGTATGGATTCATATATAAGTGATGGAGATTTGATATATGAGCAAAATTATGCTAATGTCATCCCATTGTATTGATTTGAGTGATACACATATCCTTACATAAAATGAGTGTTTGAAGTAGCTGATTAGTATCTTCTTTCATTCTATTGAGTGAACCGATTGTGAGGGTGATTGAATTTTACATTGTTCTTGATTTCAATGAAACTATATGAGATGCAATAGTTTCTCTAGTGCTGGATACTGTGAAGTATTGATTGTTTTGATTGCAATTCCGGTTTGAACTTGTCATATGCATAGTTAGGGACTTGGGAGGTTGAACTGGTTTTGGAGAAAATTTATTCTTGCTTAAGGACAAGCAAACATTCAAGTGTGAAGGCATTTGATAACAATATTTTTTTACACTTGAATTGTTTTATTTAATTTAATTTTAAGCTTTGTTTTATGACTTTTAGAACAATTTTTAGGTTTTATTTTATAATTTTATATTGATTATTTTTGTGGATTTTATTTTAGGATTATTGGACTTATTTATGGATATTGGACTGCACAAACAGCTGTTAGTATTTTAAACATAACTTTTTGTTCCGATGTCCGATTGACCTGATTCTTGTTGGGTTGAAAAGAAGACTTCAAGCCTACAAATCTTATGAAGACCTCAGAGGCTGGATCAGACCAGAAGATATCCGAAATTTGAGTCAAAATTATTATAGTGCTGGAAATTAAAGCTCATGAGTTCCAAAAGCCCAAGTCCAAGTGAAATATCAAACTGTTATGAAGACTCACAAATTTTTAGTTATTTAAGACTCTTAGGAGTTAGATTATAAGGAGGAGGCATCCTTTACACTAAGGTGGGGAGAGGGGAAACTCTAGTAGTCACCTCCTTTGGATGAGGATTCCTTCGGGTGCAAAGGGGATGTTTTCTTTACATTTCTTACTTTTCTTTATCATGTTTACTTAGATTTATTGTTCCTAGAACTCGATGAATTCTATGATTAATAATATGATTTGATTTGTCTCTTTCCCTTAAATCTTAATTGGCATGTTCTTTCTTTGATGAAATTTCATTGTTGAACTTAATGCTTCATTCAGCCCTACTATTTGATAATTTACGATTACATGCATGATATCGAGAAAAGATTGCATGAAATCTAATCAATACAATAAAATCTATATAGGATTATGAGATCAATAGATGATTAACTTTGTGTGTGGGGATCTTAGGGGAAACCCTAGATTACATATATTCCATAGATCTTAATGTAGTTCGGTCTAATCAAGATTGCATGACCATTGGGTTTTGGTTAGTCGAATTAGGATTTCATTGCATGACCATTGGGTGAATCTAATTTAGGAAAATCTGTCATCATCAAGAATGAATCTTTAGTCAATAAACTTTTAAGGATTTGAAAGAATTCAACCATATGAAAAATTGGAGACAAATGAAATCGATGTTCTAGAGTTTTATAAAATTAGGGTTTCCATTAATTAATATTCTGTTTTTGATATTTTTATAGTTTTGATATCTTTATAATCTTGATTCATTTTGTCCAACTTAGATAGGGTATTTTATAATTGGTGATACATAATATCCTCGTGAGAACGACACTTACTTCACACTATACACAACATTCGACTAGGATATATTTGTCTAAAATCGTGATATACAAAAATCGCGTACCAGTCCCAAAATGATGTTAATATATATATAGAACCATAAGAAATGGTACATCGGTGTTACAAGTATAGTGAATCGTTTCTCTTGATATGAGGTCTCGTCAAGAATGGGGACTGTTGGTATAAGGGCTCATCATGCCATTCGCTATCCAAATGTCGCGATGAGCTCCAATGAGGTTCCTATTAGGGCCCTGATTCAGATTTAAAAAAGGAGTCTCCTTTCAAGTTTGGTGGCAGGGCGTATCGGTTATGTGTAGGGAGTTAGGTGATGGAAGAAAGTATGATGATATTCTGATGCATCCACCAAATCCCTTTCCAATCAGTTTATCCCCCCTTTTGGCAGTCCTATTGTATCAATAGGGCTATAAATTGTCGCATATAAGTTTCACTTGTGGCTTTTGTGGTCTTCGGTGCTTGGGGCTTGCTATTTGTTTTTCGTTGTTCCTCTTTTTATTGTTTTTGTACTCTCCAACGTTGTCGAATGATAGAGGTAAGGTAGCCTTATGTATTTTTTTTAATGTAATCAGTCCGACCAAGGGACTTGTAAAATGTAATTACTCATGTAATTGAACATGTATGGAAATAAAAGAAATTTGCTCCACTTACTTGTCATCTGTAGTGTTTGTCAAAATTTCTTTATACGTCGGGCCAATTGTGTGATCGACCCACTTGTGTGAACGACATTGGGTGCTATTCTCACGCTTTCGAGGTTGATGGAAATATGTTCTGTCTATTCATTGGCACGAATTTAACTGATGGTACGAACTCTTTCGATCTAGTTCCTCTTAAGGACATAGATTCCTTCATTGGGATGGGGCGACTAAGGCCATTTGGGGAAATATATCCTTTCGGTAGGATAGGGCGACAGAGGCTAATTCGAGAAGATAGATCCCTTTGATAGGACAGGGCGACAAAGGCCCGTTTGGGGAGATAGATCCCTTCGGTAGGACAGAACGACTAAGACCCATTCAGGAACATAGATCCCTTCGGTAGGACAGGGCGATAAAAGCCTGTTCGGGAAGATAAATTCCTTCAATGGGTAGTAACTGACCGGGGTGGAAATGTTAGGAATCAAATGATAGAATTATCAAAGTAAAATCGTGAGGGACTTACTCGATAGGAGATACCTTTGTTGAAAGAGAAACGATGTGGCTTACTGATAGTAGATTCGTAGGTTCTCTATAATCTAGGTCCTAGGCACGGTCGATGTATCTAGGTTATGGAGGCGATATGCCCTCGGGCAACCATAGATCGTATCTAATACAGGCCTTTCTAGTTGGGGGCAAGCTTGCCCCCAAGTTGCAGTTGGCCTGTAGCTTCCACTCTTCTCAGCACCAGATCACCTGGCTTGAATGTTTGGCTTCTAATTCGCCGATTATAGTACTTCATCATCTGTTGCTGATACATAGCCATTCGGGAGGATGCGAATTCCCCTAGTTCACGGAGTAGGTCTAGGTGTTCACGCAAGGTAAATTCGTTCTGTTCAAAATCAAACTAGATCACCCAGAGTGAGTGGATCTAGATATCGACTGGTATGACAACTTTACTTTCGTATGTTAAGCTGAACTAGTCTCTCTTATTGCCCTTCGAGGTGTGGTGTATTACTACCAGAGGATGCTGTAGAGCTCATCTACCCATCGTCCTTTAGCTTTATCTAGCATGGTTCTTAGTCCTTAGAGGATTGTTCTGTTGGTTATCTCTACGAGTCCATTGGTTTGTGGATGGGCAACCGATGGTTGATCTCTAGCTTCACGCAAAACTCTCGAAAGTTAGTATTATCGAATTGTCATCCGTTGTCTATGATAAGGATGTGAGGTATGCCGAATCGAGTGATTATATGAGTTCATAGGAACGACTGGGCCTTAGTTGCTGTTATCTGGGCCAGGGGTTCAACCTCTATCCACTTAGTGAAATAATTGATAGCCACTATAAGGAATTTTCTCTATCCGGTAGCTGGTGGGAACAGTCTGAGGATGTTCATCCTCCATTGGGTGAACGGCCATGGTCCTGCTATAGGGCTAAGTTTAATAGAAGGCATTTGTGGAACCGAAGAGAATTATTGGCACTTATCACATTTTTTGATATAATTGTTTGAATCGGTCTTCATTGTCGGCCAATAGTACCATTGTCGTAAAGCTTTGTGGACTAAATTTTGAGCCCCCAAGTGGCTGCTGCATATTCCCTCATGGATCCACCGTAGGACATAGTTTCCCTCTTCTGGGGTCAAATATCTCAAGTAGGGATGAGTGAAAGACTTTCGATATAGCCTTCCGTCAATGATTGTATAATGGGTGACCTTTTACTTTAGCTTAACTACCTCTAATGATGAGTCAGGCAGTCGGTTGTCTCTCAAGTATGCTTCAATTGGGTCTTTCTAACTAAGAGGCTGGTCTGCTACTAAGACCCTTTCAGACTCATCGATACTAGGGTACGGTAAACTTTTGATGTAGACCATTTTGCTAGAAGTAACTGACTCTAAGCTAGCCAACTTGAAAAGTGTACCAACTTTAGCATTTTCTGAGTGAGAGATTTATTGGATATTGACCCTTTCTAGTCTTGTTATCGTCTCACATAGTTTATTTAAATATTTGGCCATAGTCGGGTCTTTTGTCTCATAGACTTCTTCAATCTGCTTAACTATCAATTGACTATCGGTGAATACCTGAACACCAGGGGCTCCCATATTAGCTGCAATTTGAAGTCTTGTCAACAAGGTTTCATACTCCTCTTGGTTGTTGGTGGCTCTAAAGTCAAAGCGGAGGGCATATTTTACTTTGAAATTGTCCAGACCCCATCAGTATGAGCTCGGACCACTACCTGAATAGTTTGAGGATCCATCAACATGTATGGTCTAGTTTGGCAAAGACTATTTGTTAGGACTGTTAATGGACCCAAGTGTAATAGTAAGTGGGAGAGTGCATTCGAGAATGCAGTCGGCTAAGGCCTGGCCCTTGATCGCTAGTCGAGGCTGATATAAATGTCAAATTCACCCAATTCGACACTCCATTTGATTAAATGACTGGATGTGTCTCTCTTCTGGAAGATTTGTTTCAATAGTTGCTTGGTGAGTACCACGACGGTATGGGCTTGTAAGTATAGCCGAATTCGTCTGACCGAAATGACTAGTGCATATGTTATCTTCTTAATCGGTTCATAATTCATTTCGGCTTCTCTAAGTATCCAATTGATATAGCAGATCGACTTCTGAGCAGTTGAGTCCTGTCTTACATGGATGGAACAAAGTGCCTGATCGAAAATAGAGATATAAAGATAAAGTTTCTCACCAGGAATTGGTCGAGAGAGTAGCAAAGGGGTCATAAGGTACTCTTTAAGCTGTTTGAAGGCCGTTTGACACTCTGTTGTCCATGCGAATCGTTGGGATCTCTTCAGAGCATTAAAAATGGGTTTGTACTTCTCTCCAACTTTTAACAAAAATCGGTTTAAAGCCGCTATCTGAACGATAAGGCATTATACCTCCTTTAATATTTGAGGTGGCAAGATAGCCTGTATCTTCTAAGTGTTTGCCTTAATCCTGCGATTGGTGATCATAAAGCCCAAGAATTTGCCCGACACAATACCGAAAGTACACTTGGTCGAGTTCAGTCGCATGTTGTATGCGTTCGAGTGTCTGAAAAATTTCCTCAAGGTCGACAACATGAGTTTCAACATTAGTTCTTTTTACAAGGATGTCATCTACGTATGCTTCTATATTTTGACCGAGCTGATTTTTGAAGACTTTGTTAATCAACCGTCAGAAGGTCGCTCCCATATTCTTTAGACTTTATAGCTTTTGGACCTCTTCTTGAATGGCTCACTGGCATTCGAGGGTGAACACCCTCTTCTTCTGCTTGACCGGCTTGTAGCTAGAGTTTACGATTAACTTGTGGATGATGATAGACAAATCGATGCTAGGCATGTCCTCGGGGGACCAAGCGAAAACTTTGGAGTGCTGTTGCGAAAATTGACAATAGCTTCTTATAGGGACGCAGACAGACCAACCCCAATCCAAATTGTTTGGATGGGATCATCATCAAGGCATTCTCAATTACATCTTCTCCTGGTTCTAGTTGTTCATTGGTTCAATGTTGACTCTGAGTTCTAAAATGTCGATAGGAAAGTTTCCCAGCCCATTTTTATCAGCGAAAAGGGTATAGGGGTTGGGATCATTGCAGATAGTAGTGATCCCTCCTAACATTCTAAACTTTATCTTCATGTGTCTAATGCTAGGTAATACATTCAGTTCGTCTAGACTTGGTCGGCCGAGGATGGCGTTATACGGTGAGAATAGTTTCACCGCATAGAAAGTGGCCTTGGCGGTTGCGTGGTTAGGGGGAGTCCCTAAAGTCACAATGAGAGGAATGGTTCCCTCGGGATATATGCATTCATCAGATAATCCCTTGAGGGATCCAATTGGGGGTTGACGGTGCGAGGAGTTGAGGCCCATTCGATGGAGAGCATCCCAGGTAAAAATGTCACAATCCGTACTTTGGTCGATGAGAACCATTTTTACCATATGAGACTCCATTTTGATAGTAACAACTAGAGGATCATTACAACTAGGGTCGACTCCGATCAAATCATCATTGTCGAATCTGATGACTGGTTGTTTCTCTTAACCATAGTTATATTTTGTTCAGTGACAAAAAGTTGGTGAGAAAGACTAATGACTAGTCTAATTTTCCATGGACGACATTAATCTATTAGAGGTGAGTCTTAACTCCATAGATCTGGCTCATTGTGACTTGAATGTGTACTTAGTGAGGAGGTTTGAAACCTGCAAAATATCACTGTAGGGTATTTCGAGAGGGGAAACTCCAATGCTTAAATCAGAAAGAGTGGTTTACAAAAGGATAAACAAACAGAGAGGAAAGGAGGACGGATCTCCCTGTGACTTTTGTGTGTTCTGTGTCGAGATCAGAGGATTTACCTGACTTGATATATTGAGAGCTTTTATATAATGTCCCTCATAGAGTCGTGTGACCCTGGGGTAGCGCAACCCTACTTTCCTTATGAGGTGATCGAGGATCCCAGATCCTGAATGTTAAAGATTTGATATTATTATCATTTAAGAAGTTGAATTATACAGGGAGATTGTTTCCCTTATCGATTAGATCCTCAAGGATTTCCTTCTTATCCAAGAGATGTATTTTGTACTAAAATAAGAAGTTTAATTAAGGTAAGACTTGAGTGAATATTACTGATTAAAAGTAGGGGTGTTCGGTTTTTTTGGTATTCAGTAGTCATCGGTCAAATAGAGGGGGTGCATTTGGTCTTACCAGATGCACCTGCTCATCGGTCGCACTATTCGGGTCGATATACTTATGGTTCGAAAGGGCTAGGCGCTCGGAGACTGTAGGTGTCTTGTTAGATTTCGGACGTCTAGATACCTCACCGAGTGATGTTTGGATCATGTCTCATCAAATCCCAATCCAATAATGACATCAAAGTCATCCAAATAAATAGCCATGAAATCACACTTACTGAACCATCCATAAATTCACAAATCTGCCTCCTTAACCAACCCTTGCACGGGTCTTGCCTCAAAATTTATAGTCTTTAACCAACTTAGATTTTTAATAGTCATAAGACCAAGGTTCTGCATCTCCCGATCTGCCACAAAGTTATGTGTGGCACCAACGTCTATCATGGCAAGCACTGCCTTGCCATTTAAGAGGGCCTCAACATACATCAGGGGTTGGAAAATGCTAGCTTGCATTGCGCTCACCAACTACAATGGGTTGACTAGGATTGGCTCAACTGAGCTAGGATTGTCTCCTTGGTACTCCGCCACCAATGCAAATGATTTTCTCGTTTGGGACACTTCCTTGCATGATGGGATCTATTGCAAATAAAGCAACCACACTTTGGCTTGTCATGGGCCTAGTTTTCAAAGTTTCTGTCATTGATTTTGTTTTTCTTTTTACTTTTCTTTCATTCTTTGAACTTATCCTTCCCCTTGCCTTTGTTCTTTTGGCCTGGATTAGAAGTTGAGTTTGAAGGTTTGAAATTAACCAGGCCATTAACCGAAGCAATGGCAGAAGGAAGATCTATACTCCTTGCCTCCTTAATTCAACCTGTGCCCGTGACTACAAGCCAGACATGAAATTCAAGAGCTTATATTCTTTTGACATGTTCTGTATGTAAAAGATAACAGAACTGAATTCTTTTACATAATCTCATAGAGTACTGATGTGTTTTCAACTTTTTTAAGTTCTCCCTTGTGACCCAAGCAGTGTTGCAAGGAAGAAATTGATCCTTCAATTCCTTTTTTATGATTCTATCAAGATAAAATTTCAGATCGATTGGCACTAAGGTCATCCTGGACCCGAGCTCTCCACCTTTACTTTTCATCCTCATCCAAGTACATTATAGTCACCGTGACTTGTTGCTTCTCTAGCACTTGGGTTATATTGAAGTCCTGCTCCATGTACCAGAGGAAATTCTTGAGTTCTCTTGCCGATCTAGCCCCTTTGAAGGCCTTTGGCTTGGGTACTTTCATTCGTGAATGGGTTGCCCCTAATTCTGATGTCGGGACATCAAGATCCCTCGTCTCAAGATTACAATCTTTTTTTTCCATCTTTCAAAAGTTTGTCTGCACGATATCACTTAAGTGAACTATAAGTGCACACAGTTAAAGATCCCATAGATTCCACCCTAGCACCAAGTTCTCTCACCAATATCATGAGAGTTACTACTTTAGTGGCCGCAACATCAACCTAATTGAACAATGAAATCTCTAGAAGATGTTCTAGAATGCCCAATGACTCCTCCACTTGTGTAAGCCAATCACGAGTATTGCCCATTCTATCCACCATAGAACTAATTTTGGGTTTTGATACCAATTATTGCCTGGGCGTAGATTTTGCCTTAGAATTTTCACCCTTAGTGATGCAGACCAGCTCACTAGTTTCAGCAATGCTTATTTTTTTGTTTGGTTTTCTCACCACACAATAGTATAATGAAAAGCACACACAAAATTATAGGAAACTAATTCCCAACCTTTGTATTGCACTAACAATATTACAAGGAAATGATTAGGATGGGATTACAATCACTTACATAATGTTCCCCTTTTCATCCAGCCTTTGGCACTTGGTTTATTTATAAGTGCCTTGGTAGTTAACACACTTGCCTATGGTGACTAAGCATAGTCGAATTACAACCAATACAAGTCTAATGTCAACACGTCATAATACAATTTATTACATTAAAATTGTATTTATACATGGATTGCCAAGTGTGCCAAGATAGTTTTAACCGTCCAAGACAAGCTTTAACTGCTTGTGCCAAGTGTCTATGCCAAGACAACCTTAACTGCCTGCTTTCTACCTTGTCAGTGGCTAAACCTCCTTTATTCCTTGTTTGAATGAAGCAACTCCCTCACCAAGACAGCCTTAACTGCCTGATTTCTGCCTTGTCAATGGCTAGATCTCCTTTAATCCTTGCATGAATGAAGCCAACTCCCTCGCCTACAAGTGTCATTTGCTAATGTCTTGGTGAAGGTAGCAAACCACCAAGCCCATCTGCCATCCTTGGCATAACTGCTGAGCTTACTGCTTTGCTCACAAGTGCCATGTGCCAATTCCTTCGAGTCATAGTCAACAAGTGTGACGTCCCGACCCTCGGATCGAGTGCGAGACAACCACCGCATTACCCCGTACACGTGTGAATTTCACATCATGTCCCGAAATACCGCAAGGCATTCTATTGTATCAACATTCATAAATATATTCGAATTGTCCATTGTCCAGTCCGGCCATGCAACACAAAACTCAAATAGTTAAAAATGAATATATCAAATAATTCGAATGCCCCAATAAAGCCAATAAGTTTTGCAAAAGAAGTTTTACATCAAATAAAGAGAGATCCAAATGGACAAGAAAGCATGTAACAAAACCAATCTTTTTAAAAGTTTACAATGTTTCCTCCATGGGTACAGTCTACATAGTTTTCCAAAATGTTATCAAGGCTAGTACCTATCGAAAATCAATAAAAGAAATTTTCTCTGACCGGCGACCCAAAGATGACTAAGTCTCCAAGTTAGGCTTGTTCTAAAAAGAGATAAAGAATAGGGTGAGTATAAAATACTCAATGAGTGTGATGATATGTTGAATATAAATAAGAGGTGAGGGTGGTTGTGTTAAAATGAGTATACCAAAATCCTACAATTGTAATGTTATAAGTCATTTGCATGAAATAAATTTAAAATAAATCTTCCATGACTCAATTATTTCAATCAATAAACAATTTCATTTTTCATTCAAACTTTTCTTGGGGTTTGCTGAAAACCATTATTCTGTCAATGGTCGTTGATAGAATTTGTCAAGGGACTTTTTCATGATTTTTTTCATAAAATAATCCCCTATCCATTGGCGTTGGTCTGGAGTTTTTGTGGGATGCAAAACCAAGTCATCATGGCCAGCTTGAGTGGCTCTCCATCCCGCCACCCCTAAGCCAATAATTAACTGAGCCCTTCCACGCCGCCCCGTCAGTCTCGGCCCATGGAAGACTTAATCATAGACTATAGTCTTTATCCATGCACCATGTTACAAAAGTCATCTCATGATTTAGCATTACAATTCTTTCATGAGGAAATATAATTTCACAATTCACAATCAAGTTTTACTTGTAACATGATGCAATCATTCAGAATCAATGATAGAGTCATGGATTTATCAATCAATTTAGGGGCATATCACAATCACAAAACATTTCAAAATCCAATTCAAAATTTATTTCGAAATAAATTTCACAAGTCACAGTTGAAAATATTTATCATTCATATTCAATATAACCATCAACTCACTGTGTAAGGGAGGGTTGTCACTCCCAGATTTCTCCACAGTAAGAGCCTTATTTGATTAACTTTGTCTAGCTCCTATGGGACATCATTAAGTAACCAAAATCATCAACATTTTTTATCTCATGGTAACCCAAAATTTTAACATTCAAAACCATATGTTTTTCTCACTTACGGTGACTCAAGTTTTCTAAAATTTAGTCAGTCAAATTTTAATATAACACTCCAAAGTCATTAATGAAAAAAAATAAACCCAAGTTAAGAATAAAAAAATTACCTAGTTTTTTGTCACCACTTTTACTGCAAGCCAAGCCACCAGCAAACCTTAGGTTTTCTCTCTCTAGAAAATTTCAACTCTCTCACTAGATATAAGTCTCTAGAGATTGGGTTATGAGTTTTGAAATCTTTAGAGTATGAGTTTTATAGTATTTTGATTAAATCTTTGATGAAAACAAAGAGAGAGGGAAAGAGATAGTATGTCTACAAAGAGAGAAATGAGTAAAAGAAGATGTGAAATTTAGTATTCGTGGGCTCTAAAGTCATCTACAACTCATCTCCTGTATTTACTTAACTGCCCTTCTTCTCTTCCAACTTACACAATAGCCCAATATGCCCTTTTTTGATAATTTGGAACTCAACCCAATGAATTTAAGTACTTAAAATTTTTATTTGTTGAGAGATGACTGACTGGTGATGTGCAGAGGAGGTTGAGAGGAAAGTAAAAATTTTATGGGAAATAAATTTGTTGGAGGTGGATTTCAGCTCCACAAATCCAGCTCCTTGATGACTCGAATGGGTGCTCAATGAGGAGATTTGAAACCTACAAAAGACTGTTGGAGGGTGCTCCGACAGGGGAGACTCTGATGCTGAAGTCAGAAGGAACGGTTTTCGTAAGGATAAACAGACAGAGACGAAGGACAGATCTCCCTGTGACCATTGTGTGTTTTATGTGGAGTTCAAAGAACTTCCCTGACTTAATGCTTCGGGGGTCTTTTATATGATATATGGTTAGAGATGTATGATCTCAGGATATTACAACCTTAGTTTCCTTACAAAGCGATCCAAGGAATTTGAATCCCAATTGTTAAAGATGTCAAATTATTATCATTTAAGAAATTAAATTATACAAAAAGATTCTTTCCTTTATTGATTAGAACCTCAAGGGTCTCCTTCCTTATCTAAGAGATGCGTTGCGTATTGAAATAGGAAGTTTAATCAATATGAGATTCAGGTAAATATTGTCAATTGGAAGTAGAGTTGTTCAATTCCTTTAGTATTCAGCAGTCATCGGTCGAGTAAGAGAGAGAAGAAGTGACAACCATTCGGTTTTTCCCGAATACCCTTGTAAATTGGATTACATAAACCTCATTGGGAGCCAGATAATTAGCGAGTAGGATGCCACGGAGTTAGACTCCTTCGAATAGTCAGGGCAATAGAGGCTCGTTCGGGGAGATTTATTCCATTGCTGAAGCGGGGCAATAGAGGCCCGTTTATGTTTGATCTTGTTGAATACATTCGATCATGGGACTTATGCCATCTATTAAACATGCTCCATTCTATGTATTGACCCTTTTGGAGATGGTCTCATCATTTTCCCCTGACTCGTGGTATCGTTTTATGAGAAAGGCGCCATGAGTAACAACCATTGGGAAAAGGAGAGGCCTTTACAACATGCATTGTTTTGTGTTTCGCAAACCATCTTTAGCGACCCTTATAAATGTTTTCATGGGAGAGGATCTGACATTTTCACTGTCTCGCACTCATTTTTTCCTTCCTTCAAATTGTCTCAGCACATAGGAGAACTTCCGTAAAAGGAATGGCGAGAGGCTCTACTGTTCAAAGTATTAACGACATTAGGAGTATTATGTTAATGTTGGAGCTCCAATAAATTCAGACCACCTTGTTGGTGGGCCTTAGTATCAGCCACAGATGATAATAGAGAAAATAGGCCTCCAGAGGGTTACGTCCCGATGTATAAGCAAATGGTGAAATTTGGCCTAAATGTACCATATATCGGTCCATTCACTGAAGTGTTACAGTGATAAAATATATTTCCAACTATGTTAACTCCTGGTACTTGGCGCTTGATTGTTGTTGTGACTTCTCTATTAGGGTTTTGTCATTTTCGTTTCAATTTTGATGTCCTGGTGGCTCTTTTTTCTCTGGTGAGATATATGAGCATGGTTTGATTTAAGATTCATATAGGCTACAGATTCATCCCAAATCTGATTGGGGGTTTTATTATAAGAAACCTACTAGCAGCAACTGGATGGACAAGTACTTCTTTATGGAATTTTATGACAAGGATCTTATGCCAATGCTTCCTAATGCTGATGGAAGGCATGTACTTGCATTGCAACCTGTTAACCTTTCTCGTCACTTTTGCTTCGTGCATTCGGTTGGCAGTTATTGTAAGTCTACCCGAAAGGTTATTTTAATCGATTCTTTGACAAACGATCAGATGCTATCCTTAGCGGGTCTACTAATAGGAGAGAAAAGGAAGATTGATAGCCCCCTATTAGTCAATAGGAAAGAGATTGGGTTGACCAATACTTCGGTTTGTGGATGACTCCTTGCAGAGAGAGATTACGATTGACCGAGATTCGTCTATAGGGAATCCTTCAGCGGAGACCGATAGGGCCCCTGAAACCTGAGCCTTGTTAGCACTTCCTTTAATGAATACGGGGAAAATGGTTCAGCTTGAATCTCCATCAGGGAGTGGGTATGAAGTGGATGAGGAAATTGAGGAGTACATGCCTTCGGTCTCGTTAAAGATATTCAAGGTTGAGCTAGAGGAGTCTGATAAGGTTTGTCATACGCTACCAACCAGAAATGAGGGAGCTCCACTACTAGAGACGGTTGGACATCTGGAAGAAAAAGTCAATTGGCTGAACACCCAAGTTGGGGCCTTACGGGGTGCTACCAATCTGAAGGAGAAAGGTACGGGGATAGACGAGGCATTCGAGACCTCGCTAACCGAAAAGGAGGAAGAAGTTAAGAACTTTTGGGGTTACTGTGAAAAACTAGAAATCGAGAATAAGGCCCTCAAGGCACGATTGCATACTACTCAGATACTAACTCAGTTACGTGAGGAGTCTCTCTAGGTGGCAGAACAGAGAGCAATTGAATTAGAAAGAGCTTTACTCCAATGTGCTGCTTCCTTTAGAGGCGTTCAACATGAGTTAACAGAGAGATTACGATGTGCCGAAGAGGTAATCCGTCGGTTGAGAATGGATGGAGCCTTACTTTCGGTCAAGGAGGTTGTCAGCCTGGATGCAATGGATCAAAATGTAGTTCCTGTCAGATCAACTGGTGCTCCAGCCGAAACACGGGCGGTTACTATAAAGACTTCCTTTTGGAAGGCCTCCATTCCTCTGAAGTCTGTGTAATTCTTACGTCATTGTATCACAATGATTCTTAATGAGAGACTCTTTCATATTCCTTTTCATTTGGAGTGTGTTGATAACAAGGAATATTCCCTTCATTGTCTTTAACGGACAGCTCGGCTATATTCAGTTGTTTCGGGCTTTTCTAGGGAATGTCAACTCGCCTCGGGGCATTTTGTACCACCGTTTTTCGGTGACTGTGTATCATATACCACTCCGCATACTTCTAAATATATATACTAACATACTTTTGAGGCATCTAAAATGAAATTTTAATTATCTAATTATTTATTTTGAAATTTCGTCTCAAAATCGCTTAAACCAAAAAGTTTATCGGAAAACCGAAAACTTTCTCAACAAGTGCCGGCAAGGTCTAAAGAAGTCAAAATGGCTAAAAAATGGCCTATACCCTTAAATGAGGAAATTTAAATGAAATTTCATATATTTAAGAAATTTCGAGCAAAATTCCGTAGGGACCAAAATTGCAATTTGTTAAAAGTTAGGGGTCTAAATGCAAATAAGGAAAATGGAGGGACTAAGTTTCAAAACACTCAAGGATGGACAATTGGAGCCAAATGATTGGACAAGAGGACACCAAGACTATTAGTGTCCACATGGGACATTCCACTAACAAAGTTAGAAGAAGGTTGCTTGCAAAGAACAAAATAATGCATGAAATGTGATTTGAAAGGGATTTTAGTGGATTTCTTGTACTTTCTTTCCTTTTGGCCGATTTGGACACTTCTTTTACGTGCATGGTGGTTGCTTACTACCATTTCAAGTACATAAGAGGAGTCTTAACAAGTGTAGGATGAGATAAAACATGCAAAATAAATCAAGGGTCAAGATAGTTTGATTAGGTTTATATAAAGACCAAAACCAACCATTTTCTCTTCTATTCACCTCACTTGGCCGAGAGTTTTAGTAAGGAAATAAGGATTTATGATATTCAAGTAAAATTTTTGGAGCATTGAAGAAGGAACACAAGTAAAAGAGATAAGAACATTATTGACTATATATCTCTAGTTAATTGAAATAGTATAAGGATTGTGTAGAGATTGATGTTTGATGAATTATGTTACTATGGTGCTAAGGTGATCAAGTTTTCAAGAAAATCAAGATCAGGGTGATGGATATTAGTTAGCGAAGGATCATACAAAAGAAGGTAAAATACTCAAATTTGAAGTCTTTATGAGTAGTGAAATTTAATGCATGTACTAGCATGCTAGATATGAATGTTTTAAATTTGAGCTATGTGTAGTCTTGCCATGATATCTTATTGTGTAGGACTTAAAATTTTAAACCGTTTATTCCAGCATAAACTAGACTCCCTAAGCTTTAAAATAAGGTATGACAAAAAAATTTCCATTAAAAATGTGATTTATAGTGATTTTCGGAAAGCGACAGCAATATGACATGTTCTGTTTTTCATCCTCTGTGCACGGCTAGTATGTTGTATAAATTTTTAAAATATCTTCTGTATAAAATTTAGAGAAACTTAAAACATCAAAGTTTTAGCTCTCGGTCTAATCTTTAAAATGAACTAAATCTCACTCAAATCGGAGTAGTGGGCTAGGACTTATGGTGTTTTTACTAAATCAGGACAGAACATGAATTAAAATTTAAACTGAGGCAGAAATAGGTTTTTCTAAAATTTTGCATTTGGAATTTGATGCAATAATTAATATGAAAGTTGTAGGGCTGTTTCTTACCGTTTGGTAGAAATTTAAATCACTCAATTCTGAATTATATAGAGAAAGTTATGATATTTTTCCTAACACTGCGCAAGAATAGAACTTTAAAATCTGAAATTTTGTAGATGTATGGGGTTAAACAAACTAGGGTGAATTAGAAATTGGGCTTAAAAAAATTAGTGAAATTATTGAAAGCAATAGGGGGATTTACATATATATATATGTTATTGTTTTAGGAGTAGATGAATATACTACAGTCGATGGGTGACTCAATCGAGTATTGAGGTTTTAGGGGAGTGGTGTACCCTTTCCATACAAGTGAGTGGGTTTTACTGTTGCCATATAGTTTATGAGCAAAACCATATTCTATTGCTTTTAAAATATGATCTATTGTTAAATGGTTTGGTAACGATTTTGTGATAAATACAGTATCCAAAAATTTGTTTTAATATACATCCATGAGTTTTGATGAAAAATATATATGTCATGTTTTGAACCATGAAATGTACTTTGATGATATATATATATATATATATATACGAAAATACATGAGATATCGGATTTCATAATTTTCCCTTGACATATTGGCACAATTGTTTGATTGATGATTTTGATGCGAGACTAGGTGCTCGGGCATTAGTACCTGAATCTCGTTGATCGTAAATCAAGGATAATACTTATAGCCATGATATTAGGATAAAAAAGGCGTTGTCCCGTGCAGACTCGCCTCGTATGCTATAGCAGACCCATCTCGTTATATAGATAGTCACACAATTGCGATGTTATCGAGACGCAGACACTCCACATGGTTAGGTGGCGTGTATACAATACTAGATTTTCGGACTAGCCAAATTGAACCGAAAGGGGAGGACTGAATGACGTTTCAGTCTAGCACTTGGGGAGGCCCGACGCCAATGCCAAAGTTAGGGTCGTTTATCCATTTAAAAAAAAAATCCTTGAGTTCGTCATTGGTCGAAGTAGACTCTTGCCGAGAGCTTGTTTTGGCATGACCCTACGATTTATAACATGAGATTGGATGCATATGTTTTATGGATGATGATATTAGAGAAATATGTTTGAAATTGTCATACATACTTGAAATATGGTATAAAGTATATATACATATATATATGATTTTAATACTCCATTTTTACACCACTTATTAATTACATATTACAATTATTCACTCACTAAGTAAATAATTTTACTCATCCCTCACTCTTTAAATTTTACAGAGATAGTATTTAGACGGATACATTGATAGACATCGACGTATGCAAATTCTATAGACTATCGTTAGAAACATATTACAGTAAGGAACTTCCGTTGTATCTTTGAGGATATTAGTGGATCATATTAGAATGACTGTATGAAACAAAGAAACTTTCATTTGTAGTATATATAAATATATATATTTGAAGACTTTTGTATTTTAAAATACTAATAAAATATTTGTAACTAAAATTATGATTAGTCTTGCATTACCTTGAGGATACGTGGCGGTGTTGGGCCGGTGTCCGAGATAATGGGTGATTGTTCACGACCTCTGGATCACAGATCGGGGCGTGACATATTTTTTGGATGCGCATTTTCATAAGTGTCTCCGGTTTTCCTACGAGTAATATCTACTAGGATTTGCCTGAAAAAGAGGAGTAGGGATGTCTTTCACTAGGCCGGGATGATAGAGACTCGTTCGGAGAGATAGATCCCTTTGTTAGGTTAAGGCGATAAAGGCCCGTTAGGGGAGATAGATCCCATCTTAGGTCAGGGCGACAGAGGCCTGTTCGGGGAGATAGATCCCTTCATCTGGTCAGGGCAACCAAGGCTCGTTCGGGGAGATAGATCCCATCATTAGGTCAAAGTTATAGAAGTACATTCAGGGAGATAGATCCCTTCGTCTGGTTAGGGAAATAGAGGTCTATTCTGGGAGATAGATCCCTTCGTCTGGTCAGGGCAACAGAGGCCCATAAGCGAAATAGATCACTTTATTAGGTCAGGGTGATAGAGACCCATTCGGAGAAATAGATCCCTTTGTCTAGTTAGGGCGACGGAGTCCCACTCGGAAAGATAGATCCCTTTGTTAGGTCAGTGCAATAGAGACCTATTCAGGAGATAGATCCCTTTATTAGGTTAAGGTGATAGAGGCCCATTCGGGGAAATAGATCCCTTCTTCTGGTCAAGACGATAGAGGCTTGTTTGAAGAGATAGATCCCTTCGTTCGTGTGTTTCTTTCACATACACGGTTGGAGTTCAATGGAATGCAAACAATAAGGTATACGTATGTTCACTATTAGACGAAAGAATATCATGGTGATAAAATAAGGAATATGTAAAACAATAGAAATATACGGTGTGGCTACTTTGAAGTAGAGGCCAAAGACTCCTGGTCACAGGACAAGGTCTCAATCCTAACTGGGGTTCTGGACTTAACTTTCATGTGTTTTGTACTAGGTAGGGCTTCTAAGGCATTCAAGCCCGGCCTTCCCAGGATAGCTTTATAAGGCAAGGGGAGGTTTTCCACATTGAATGTCATTATAGTTGTCGGGTGGTTAGGAGGCATGCCCAGCATAATTGAAAAACGAATAATCCCTTCAGGGTATATTCATTCACTGGAGAGCCCTTTGACTGGACCCGCATGGGGTTATAGATATGCGAGGCTGAAGCTCATTCGTTTGAAAGCATCCCAGTATAAGAGATCACACCCTACTCCTTAATCGACAAGACACTTTGGACTTCATATGGACCTATTTTGGCAATGATGACGAGGGGGTTATGGCAACTTGGGTTTACTCTGACTAGGTCTTTGTAGGTGAAACCGATGATCGGTCCTTTGCTTTTTGCTTCTTTAACAACATGAGTCGTTAGTACTTTTGGCGAAAGAGGGACAAAAGCATTAGGCGAATAGAAAATTGGTGTGATCAGGCATTCAGTCTTATTTCCTTATGTATCATCTTAAGGGTCTGGAATATTCGATAGGGGTTGAGACGTTCGAGGGGTTCGCCCCTCATGAATTTGGAGGATGACTCCATCCTGACGGTTAGTCGATGGTGGAGCAACTGGTTAATCGTCCGGCCCGTTCCGCCTTTGCGATACTTGTCCGTTGGAATTCAACATTTCTCTCCCTTCTCTACTAATGAACCTTTGTAACTTCCTACTTTTGACTAGGAATTCGAGCTAGTCTTTGAGCTTTCTGCAGTCATCAGTCGTGTGACCGTAATTGCGATAAATGTGATAGTACTTGGTCCTGTTCTTCTTGGGATCGTCCTTTGTAAGTTGAGGAGGCCATCGGATATGAGGTTGGACCCTGATCTAGAGTAGAACTTGACTAGGGGTTTCGTTTGAAGGATTGTAGGTGTCAAACATTCGAGGAGGTAGAGGACCTAATCGATTCCTCTTCAGTGAGAGCCGTTGGGGCGATCGACTACACTCTCTCCTGGATAATCGGTTTTTCCTTCGATCAAAGGCCTCGGTGTCTTTTGCCATGATATACTTCTCGGCACGATAGTAGAACTCCTAGATAGCAGAGGGAGTATTTTTCGTAATTGAGGTTTTCATACCAGAGGGGCGCAATCCATAAGTAGAGCTACTAACATGATAGAATGGTCCAAGAATTGAACTTTCATTATCTCTGTCTTGAACTTCTCCAAGAAGTCCCTCAGTGGTTCATCCTCCCTTTGATGTAACGACAATAGAGAGGTGGATTTTCTATTTGCTCCCCTACTTATCGCAAAGTGAGTCTCAAATTGCTATCGGAGTTGGGAAAAATTTTTTATACTCAGTAGTAGGAGTGAATTAAACCATAATAACGCATTCCCGTTGAGAGTGGTAGGGAAGTGTTTACACATGGCAGCGCCTGTCATGTCTCTTAAGACCATTACCGCCATGAAGTGTGCCATGTGATCACAAGGGTCGGTCGTCCCGTCATATCTTTCCATGGAAGGCAAAAACACGCCACGAGGTATCGGTTCTGAAGAGAACTTCGGGTCGAAGGGTGAAGCGTTATTAGAGTAGAGGGGGCCTGGTTGTCTCAAGTATTGGCCCATTTGAGTTTATTAGCAACAAGTTGTTCAACTTGTCTTCCTAAGTTTTTGGGATTATAGTGGGAGGTTATCGAGAGCTCGTAGATGAGCGGTAGCATTTGCCATCTAGGACGTTCGTGTCTATATCCTCCTGAAGAAGAATGGCTCTCAGGCCTCACGGCATGACTAAAACCCTCCAATTACTTACTCATGTCCTGAATCCTGGACTCTAGTCTGTCCATTTAGGGCTGACTAACTCGTTTTGGGGGTATTAGTGTAGGAACCATGGCTGGGTATTCTTGAAGTGTAGATTACGGGTCTTGTTCCAAGCAAGGAGGTTGAACATGAGCGGGAGGATTATCGATCAGAGAAGTGGGAGCCACAGGAAGGGCTGTGTTAGTAGGGGTAGTGGTATGGCTGTCTATGGCAGATGGGGCTATTGATGTCATTCTGGTTTACCGCTTCAGAGGCATATCGGTTTGATAATCCTAGAAATTCAACAAAAATTCTCTAGTCTTTTTCCCATAAACGGCGCCAATCTATTGGAGGTGGGTTTCGGCTCCACAGATCCAGCTCTTTGATGACTCGAACGGGTGCACAATGAGGTGGTTTGAAACGTGCAAAAGACAGCTGAAGGGTGCTCTGGTGGGGAAGACTCCGACGCTTAAATCAGAAATAGTAGTTTTCAAAAGACTAAAAAGATAGAGAGGAATGACAAATCTCCCTGTGACCCTTGTGTGTTTTGTGTCGAGTTCAGGAATTTCCCTGGCTTGATGCTTCGGGGGTCTTTTATATGATGTCCTGCTAGAGACGTATGATTTCGGGGCATTACAATCCTAGTTTTCTTACAAAACAATCCGAGGATTCCAGATCCTGATCGTCAAACATATCAAATTGTTATCATTTAGGAAATTGAATTATGCGGGGAGATTCTTTCCCTTATCGATTAGATCCTCAAGGGTCTCCTTCTTTATCCAAGAGATGTGTTTCGTACTGAAATAGGAAATTTAATCAATATGAGATTCTGGTAAATATTACCAATTGGAAGTAGAATTGTTCGGTTCCTTTAGCATTCGGCAGTCATCGGTCGAGTAAGAGAGTGAAGAAGTGACAACCGTTCGATTTTTCCCGAATGCTTTTGTAAATTGGATCACATAAACCTCATTGGGAATCAGATGATTAGCGAGTAGGATGCCACGGAGTTAGAATCCTTCGAATAGTTGGAGGACAGAGACCCATTTGGGGAGATTTATCTCATCGGTAAAGCGGGGCAACAGAAACCTGTTTATGTTTGATCATGTTGAATACATTGGATCATGGGTTTTATGCCGTCTATTGAACGTGCTCTGTTCTATGTATTGAGCCTTTTGGAGATGGCCCCATCAAAATTAAAATTATTAAAGTAGGATGCATTCATGAATATTATTACAATTAGTAGTTGGTGGTATTTGGGTTCAGTTCCTATCGGTTATCGAATAGTGAAAGGCAATTGTTCCAATACAAAATAAAAGAAAGTGTCATTCCAGAGTCACATTAGCTGCGGCACATTTAGAAGAAATATTTTGTGTGGAATATAACATATATTGAATGTATTATGAACAAGGTGTTTAGGTAGCTTGGTGGCAAGTAACTTATTGGGCAAGTGGAAGGACAAAGGTTCAAATCTCAACAATAGCAAGCAACAACAGACTTTGGCAAATTTGGTGAGGCAAGAACAATAGGTGTGCAAGGGAAATAAGGCAAAAACAAGAAGGAAATGGAAACTCCAAATGGAAGGCCAACCGATCGAAATGGAAAATCAATATGAAAGTGATCACAAGTTCAATGTCACAGCTGTGTTCTCAAGTAAGCTAATGAGACTAAAGGAAATTGAAATAAATGTGTGTACCGAAGGAAAATTTGGTAGGAAATCAATAGGAAGTGTCATGCGAGCCTCACAACTAGGTACCGACCAGTGCAATAATCACCGAAGGAAGAATGGAAGATGTTATGTTCAGTCAACATATATCTTCCATCGGTCATTGGGTATAAGCAACCCACAACCGAATGGAAACAAAATAATTGTTATGTAATTGTACAAGTAGTAATACCGATAATCATATTTGAAAATATAGAAATTGGAGGTATCGAAAGATTCTCAATGGTATTGGACAGCACCAAGAGATCAAGAATGTAAATGGTAGTGTCAAACAAGTATATACAGATCAAATTTTCCCAATTTGCAAAATAACCAACAAGTACCGATGGGTGGCAATTACCAATCATCAGTTAGAAAACTAAAATTAGAACAGATAATCCATCAAATTCAAAACTTTACCAAGCAGTCAATTTTTCACTGAAACCTCAATTCTTACCGAACACAATTAAACTTTACCAAACACCAACACTATAATAACCAATCACTTAAAATAAAAATTCTACCAATAGATAGTTACTAAATCAAATTTTAATAGATACCAAATACCGAACAGTCAAATTCTACTGAGTACCAAATTCAAAGTACTCAAATAACTGATGACTCCAGTAATCGAAAATTTAAAAATTTAAAATCTATTGATTAAATATTTAGAGGAGTTCCTGATCAACTCAAAGCAAAAATTTATATTTATATTCAAATTAACTATTTTCCCATAATTCTAAAAATTATAAAAAATTTCAAATAATCCATTTCAAGTAAACATTATAATCCGGAGTTATTTGGTATTACAAGTGTCATGCGTCAATGGTCTCGAGCCATAGCCAGCATGTTTCGGTCATATGATCTGGCCACCATCCAATCAGATCAGTGCTCATGGCCACCCATAACTGAACTCTGCTTGCCCCATTTTGTTAGCCACGACCATGTTTGTGCAAAGTTGCTCCATGCCCCTTGACGTTGGTGCGCACTGGTTTGGCGCACCGATGTACACCAAGTGTCAAGGGTATTATAGGTATCCACTAGCTCTAGCATCGACTTTGAGTTGATTTGATATATATGTTTAAAATCATATCAATATATTCTTTAACCATCGCATCTTAGATTTTATTCTAAATAAATTACATATTTTACGGATTGTCATTAACTTATTATTCAAAAGAAATGAAATCTACCAGCTATTCTACTCATGATTGCATCCTTATCAAGTCTAGTGTGGGGGTTTAAAAGTCCCTACCAAAATTTTCAAAATATTAAGCAAAAGCTCACTTTACTAACACCCGTTAGATCTCTAATTTTATGTTAAAGTAAATAAAAATGATTTATAGTTACCCATCAATATCATATATATATATATATATATATATATGGTTAATTTTTAAAATTTATTTCATAATTGAACTTGCCCCCAAATCCGCCACTCATTTTGCTTTGAATATATTTAATTACTTAAAAAAAGATTTAAGACATTTTAGAATTGATGAGACATGGTCCAAATATTTTTCGATGCAATATCCAGGTATACGAGACCTGACAATACACTTACGATTTTGAAGGGCCCAGTCCTTTCAAACCATGAGCATATCGATCCAAACTATACGATCGATAAGCAGGTGCATACATCCCTCTCTATCCGACTGATAGCTACCGAATACCAAAGAAACCGAACACCTCTATTCTGAATCGATAATATTCATCCAAACCTCACTTTGATTAAGCTTCCTATCTCAGCACAAAACCCATCTCTTGGATAAGGAATGAAACCCTTAAAAATCTAATCAATAAGAGAAAGAATCTTTCTGTATAATTTAATTTCCTAAATAATAACAATTTGAAATATTTGACAATCAGAATCCGAAATTCTCGAATCACTTCATAAGGAAATTAGGGTTGTAATACTCCGAGATCATATGGATCTAGCAGGACATCCTACTAAAGCTCTCAATATGTTAAGCTAGATAAGTTCTCCGAATTCGACACAAAACATACAAATATCACAGGGAGATCCATCATCCCTCTCTGTCTGTTTATCCTTTTGAAAATCACTCTTTCTAATTTGAGCATCAGAGTCTCCTCGTCGGAGTACCCTCCAACAGTCTTTTGTAGGTTTCAAGCCTCCTCATTGAGCACCTGTTCGAGTTATCAAGGAGCTGGATCTGTGGAGTTGAAACCCACCTCCAACAGATTGGCATCGTCTATGGGAATCAGACTAGGCATTAGTCTTTCTTAGCAACTTTCTGTTACCAAACAAAATATGGCTACGGTTAAAAGAAAATGACCAACCATCGAATTTGATGATGATGATCTAATTGGAGTCGACCCTAGTCATAATGATCCTCTGGTTATTACTATCAAAATGGAGTCTCATATGATAAAAAGAGTCCTCGTCGACCAGGACACGGATTGTGACATCCTTACTTGAGACGCTCTCCATTGAATGGGCCTCAACTCCTCGTACCTTCAGCCACCAACCAAAACCCTCAAGGGATTATCTGATAAATATATATATCCAGAGGGGACCATTCCCCTCATTGTGACTTTAGAGATTCCCCCTAACCATGCAACCGTTAAGGCCACCTTCCATGTGATGAAACTATTCTTACCGTATAACGCCATCCCCAGCCGACCGAGTCTGGACGAACTAGAAGCATTACCCAGCACTAGACACATAAAAATGAAGTTTAGAATAACGGAAGGGATTGCAGTGATCCCGACCCCTACTTCCTCTTCACTGATAGAGACGAGCATGGAAACTTTTCTATCGACACCCTAAAACTCAGAGGCAATATCGAATCGATGAACAAACCAAAACCAGGAGAAAAGATGATCGAGATTTCTTTGACTGATGATCCCAATCGAATTGTTTCAGTCCCATGCCGAAATTCATGTTCCTGACCTTGAGGAAACCTTTCAGATGCTCGAACGCTACAACATGGGACTGAACCTTGTCAAGGGCACTTTTGGCATTTCATCGGGCAAATTCTTGGGCTTTATGATCATCAATCGCAGGATTGAGGGAAACCCTAAGAAGATATAGGCTATCTTGAACATGTTACCACCTCAAACATTAAAGGATAAGTAACGCCTTACCGATCGGATAGTGACTCTAAGCCGATTCATGTCAAAGGTCGGGGAGAAGTACAAACTCATCTTTGATGCTCTAAAGAAATCTCAATAATTTGCATGGACACGCGAGTGCCAAACAGCCTTCGAACTAGGGGTGACCACAATTCGGTTCGAACCGTGAACCAAACCAGAACCGGTGGCTCAACAACCGAACTGGAATCACTTTTTGGGTTTTAGTTCAGAAACTAAAAACGGAACCGGAGATATATGGTTCAGTTCCGATTCCTAAATTTTAGGAACCAGAACTGAAACCGAACTGAAACTGAAACTAAAATCCGGAACCGGAACCGAACCGAAGCCAAAACTGGAACCAGAACCGAAACTAAGTATTTTTTTTGTTGAAACCAAAACCAAATTTTTGAAAATAATTGGTTTTTACTTTTGAACAAGTACTAAACTCATTCAAAATTCAAATTTTTATTATTGTATTACAATTATAACAATAAATATGCACAAAAACCAAAATCATTTAAAATTCAAATTTTTCATCATTATATCATAATTATCAACATCCACAAAAATCAAAATCATTCAAAATTTAAAATTTTTATTATTGTGTCACAATCACAATAAAAACATGTACAAAAATCAAAGTCATTCCAAATTCAAATCAAAGTCATGCACAACAATCAACATGCACCATGATCAAAGTTATTCAAAATTCAAAATTTTCATTGATGTATCATAATCACAACAATAAACATACACAAAAATCAAAATCGTTTAAAATTCAAAATTTTCATTATTGTGTCACAACAATCAATATGCACAATGATCAAAGTTATTTAAAATTCAAAATGTCCATTGTTGTGTCACAATCAGAATAACTGTTGTGTCATAAAATTCAAATTTTAAATTATTTATAATTACTTTTATAGCCTTCAAAACTAGTTGTTATACAACTTTTAGAAGAATAATTTTAGTCCCAAAAAAATATGAAATTTCTATAAATACCACTTCAATTTCATTTCCCTTCACAAATTAATTCTCAATTCTCACTTCTTACTTCTTATTATCAATATACTCTTACAATTTCACTCTCAATTTCTCAACTCTCAATTGATATTTATAATTTTTCATTTTCTCTCGTATTCAATTACTCATTTTTTTTTTCAATTTCTAATTCTATTCGATTTCATTTATCAATTATGTCGAGTGATAGAGACAAGAGTAAGGTTAGAGAATCTTCCCAAAATGAGCAATTTTATCTTGAGAATTTTTTGACACAAATCTCAACACATCAACCTTGAAACTAAAAATGATGATCAAGAAGAGATGTGTGCAAAAAAAAGAAAAAATGTTGAGATCCAATATTTTTAAGGAACATTTCAAAAAAAAAAATTATTTACCAAATAGTTCAATACAAGTTATTTGCAATCACTATGTGCAACAATTAAAATTCAAAGAAGGTAGATGATATGGGACATTTAGAAAACAATTGAACAACAAATATCCAACTGAAGTTGGTATTGATAAAACATAAACTCAAATATCCGGATTTATATTTTTTAATCCTTCTTCTCTTTTTATTTATTTCGAAGAAAAAAATAGAGAAAAATTAACTAAAATGATTGCTATTGAACATGTATCTTTTAGTATTGGTTAAAAAATAAGTTTTTATTAATTATTGTCAAAATATTTTAAATCCTTCTGCAAAACGTGTGCCTAGAACTACTACTATATGTACAACTCATAAACTTTATAAAATGGAGAAAAATAATTTACAAAAGTTTTTCAAAAATTTTAATGATCAAGTTTCTATATGTAGTGATATTTGGAGTGATTATTAGCAAAGACATTTATATATGGCTCTTACTTGTACTAGATTGATAATAATTAGAATATCGAAAAATGTATCATTACATTTAGAGTTTTTGATGAAAGATATGTGGCTGAAAATATTTATAAGATTATTAGTTCAATTTTACTATAATATTATTTAGTGAATAAAATTTTTTCTATTGGTTCTGATAATATTTCTGTTAATACTGCTTCTATTAGATATTTAGAAAATATTTACAAACCTAGTTTTTGTGGTAAATTTTTTCATATAAGATGTTCATGTCATGTATTAAATTTATTTGTTTAAGATGGATTAAGATCTCTTGAAATTTATCTCACCTCTATTAAAAAAGCAATTTGTTATTTATGGAATCATTCACAAATAATGAAAGATTTGGCTAGATTTCGTAAAGAAAATGGGAAAAGACCTAAAAGATTTTCTAAAAATGTTCCAATACGTTGGAATTCAACTTATGAATTATTAGATGAATCATTTTCTTATAGACAATTGTTACGTACTTTTTTCACAAATAATATTAATTCTATTATTTTATATCCACAACAATTGACTATTTGTGAAAAAATTTTAAATTTATTAAAAGTATTTAATGATGCTACGTATACATTGTCTGGTATTTATTATCCTACCTCTTCATTATTTTTACTAGAAAGTATTAATATTGTAGATGCTATGCAAGAGTATGAAAATGATGAACATTTAAAAGATACAATTTATCTAATGAAAATAAAATGGTGTAATTATTTTTGTTAAATTCTTGACATTTATCTTGTTGCTATTGTTTTTTATCATAAATGTAAATTAGATGATTTATTTGATTATTTAACTTTCTATATTGAAAATTTAGAAATAAATGATTATGATATTGCGTAAAAAAAATTACATTAGAAAATTAATTTTTCATATATATGTTGAATTTAGTATGACATTTGATAATTCTACTCAATAATATTCTCAATCTATAAATATTTGAGAATTTTTTAAAATGAGCAAAGCAGAGCAACTATTATTTCAAAGGCAAAAGAAACCAAGAGGTTTAAATTCTATTCTGAAATTGATTTATATCTAACAACTTCTTTTGAGTTTAGTGTTTACTCATCTTTGAAGCATTTTTCAATTCTAGAATGGTGGAAAGAGGGTGCAAACAATTTTTCTATATTATCACAAATTGCTAAACAAATTTTAACAACTCCTGTTTCAACTGTGGCGGTTGAACAAGCATTTAGTACAGGAGAAAACATTTTGGATGAGACAAAAGCATGTATGACTCCAAAATCACTAGAGGCACAAATCTGTCTGGATGATTGGTGTAGAGAAGATCTTAGGCAACAAGAGAAATAATGAAAACTTATATGACATTACAACCGAAAGCATATCAACCACTACCCCTAACAACATTTCAGATTAACTTAAGGTAAAAGATCATATATTCAAATAGTAAGTAAACTGCAAGGGATTTGATTCCTTTACACCCCAAAAGGATACGTAGGCACTTAATTTATATAAATTAAGTTCAAACCTTTTTCTTTTTTTTTTCTTTTTTTTAATTGTAAAATCAAAGAAATAAATATGTAACATATTGTAATTATAGGAATGATAATATATATTCTTTCTTTTTGATTTATTGATGTGAATTTATTGATCAAACATATTTCAATGAGAATTTTTTTATGATAAATGTTTAATTTAAAAAGTTACATAAAATAAATAAATCGGTATAAGTCAAATCTTCACATACAAAACTTGAGTTTAAATATAATTTAAATACAAGACAATTAAATTAAAATAAGTAAACCAAATTAATGAATTGAAAAACAATATAGTTAAGTCACCTATTAAAGAGATGAAAGAATTAAAATTAAATAATTTAAATTTCGGTTCTAAATGGTTCGAACCAGAACCGAAACCGTCGGTAAGCGGTTCTGTTCCGGTTCCGATGGATGACGAATTTGAACTGTCACTTCTAGAATCAGAATCAAACCGTAAGAAATCGGAACCGAAACTGTTGGTGAGGGATTTGGTTCCGGTTCCTTTGGATGATGAATCTTATGATCACCCTTACTTCGAATAACTCAAAGAGTATCTTATGATCCCTTCATTACTCTCTCGACTGATTCCCGGTGAGAAACTCTACTTTTATCTTTCTGTTTTCGATTAGGCACTTTGCTCTGTCCTTGTAAGATAAAATTCAACTGTTTAGAAGCTGATCTATTATATTAGTCAGATACTCAAAGAAGCCGAAGTCAATTACCGACCTATTGAGAAGATAGCATACGTACCGATTATTTCTGCCAGATGACTTCGGTCGTACTTCGAAACCCATACCATCGTAGTGCTCACCGACCAATCTTTGAAACAAATTTTCAAAAAGAGAGATACATCTGGTCATTTAATTCTCCGGTTGTCATTTAATTCAAGAATGAAGTTGAAGTCCTAATGAATGGTTATTGCTAGACTGGACCATACATGTTGATGGGTCTTCAAATTCTTCGGATAGTGGCGTAGGCTCATACTGAAGGGCTCGGACAACTTCAAAACGAAATATGTCCTCCGTTTCGACTTCAAGACCACCAACAATCAAGCGGAATACGAAGCCTTGTTGACAAGACTCCGAATCGTAGTTGATATGGGAGCCCGAAGTGTTCAGGAATTCACCGATAATTAATTGGTAGTCAAACAAATTGAAGGGGTCCATAAGAAAAAAGACTAGACCATGGTCAAATACCTAAGAAAACTACGTGAGACGATGGCAAAACTAGAAAGTATCGACATCCAACAAATCCCTCACTTAGAAAATGTGAGAGCCGATACACTTTCCAAGCTGGCCAGTTCAGATTCAATTGTTTCTAGCTGAATGATCTTTATCAAAAGCTTATCGTACCCTAGTATCGATGAGCCTCAAATGGTCCTGGCAATGGACCAGCCCCCTAGCTGGAAAGATCCGATCAAAACATACCTAAGAGACAACCAACTACTTGACTCGCCGCTGGAGGTAGCTAAGTTAAAGCGAAAGGTCACCCATTATGCAATCATTGACAGAAGAATGTACCAAAAGTCTTTCACTCATCCCTACTTGAGATGTCTAATCCCAGAAGAGGGGAACTATGTCCTATAGGAGATCCACGAAGGGATATGCAGCAACCACCTAGAAACTCAGAATCTAGTCGACAAAGTTTTGCGACAGGGTACTACTGGCTGACCATAAAGAACAATTCGAACGACTATGTCAAAAGGTGTGACAAATGCCAACGGTTCTCTTCCATTCCATGAATGCCTTCCACCGAGCTTAGCCCCCTAACAGAACCAAGACCGTTCACTTAATAGGGAATGGACATCCTCAAACCATTCTCACTAGCTATCAGATAAAGAAAATTCCTTATAGTGGCCATCGACTATTTCACTAAATGGGTAGGGGCCAACCCTTTGGCCCAGATAATAGCAAGTATGGCCCAGTCATTCTTATGGATTCACATAGTTACTCAGTTTGGCATACCTCATGCCCTTGTCATAGACAATGGAAAGCAATTCGACAATGTTAACTTCTAAAAATTTTGTGCCAAGCTAGAGATCGATCATCCATTCTCATCGATTGTCCATCCACAAACCAACGGACTCATGAAGATAACCAACAAAACGATCCTCAAAGGACTAAGGACCATGCCAGATAAAGCCAAAGGACAAAAGGTAGATGAGCTCTACAATATCCTCTAGTCATACAGCACCACACCTCAAAGGACAACCGGAGAGACTCTGTTCAGCCTAATATACGAAAGTGAAACTATCATACCAGTGGAGATCAGGATCCACTCTCCGGATGACTTAGTATGATTCCGAACAAAATAAATCTATCTTGCGTGAATATCTAAACTTGTTCCCTAAACTACGAGAATCCGCATCCGCCTGAATGGCTACGAATCAGCAACAGATGATACAATACTACAATCGACGAATTAGAAGCCAAACGTTTAAACCAGGTGATCTGGAGCTAAGGAAAGTGGAAGCTACCAGCCAACCCTAACCGAGGGGCAAGCTAGCTCCCAACTGTGAAGGCCCCTATCAGATACGCTCTATGGTCGCTTGAGGACTTATCGCCTCAATAACCTAGATGGATTGACTGTACCCAGGATTTGGAATGCTGAAAACCTGCAAATCTACTATTAGTGGGCTACATCCACTAATAGTTCTATTTTAATAGTTCTATCATTTGATTCCTAACATTTGCACCCCCAATTAGTTATTATCTACCGAAGGGATCTATCTCCCCAAACGGGCTTTAGTCGTCATGTCCTATCGAAATGATCTATCTCCCCAAACGAGCCTTAGTCGCCCTGTCCTAGCGAAAGGATATATCTCCCCGAACGGGCCATAGCTGCTCTGTCCTATCAAAAAGATCTATCTTCCCAAATGGGCCTTAGTCGCCCTATCCTATCGAAAGGATCTATCTCCCCAAACGGGCCATAGCCACTCTGTCCTATCGAAGGGATCTATCTTCCCAAATGGGCCTTAATCGCCTTGTCCTACCGAAGGGATCTATCTTCTCGAATGAGCCTTAGTCGCCTTGTCCTATCGAAAGGATCCATCTTCTCGAATGAAGGAATCTGATTCC
Source organism: Dillenia turbinata (assembly GCA_037126225.1). Classification (NCBI taxonomy): domain Eukaryota; kingdom Viridiplantae; phylum Streptophyta; class Magnoliopsida; order Dilleniales; family Dilleniaceae; genus Dillenia; species Dillenia turbinata. Next base: position 21,169,508 of record JBAMMX010000011.1, on the reverse strand, counting down.
TTAAAAGGAATCCGATCAAAAGAATTTATACTATCAGTTAAGTTCGTATCTATAGACAGACAAAGCATACTTTTATCCACTTGGAAAGCACGAGAACAACACCCAGTGTCCTCCACACAAGTGAGTCGATCACATAAGTAGCTCAACATACAAAGAAATTCAGACAAATAGTATAGAAAACAAGTAAGTAGAGTAAATCTCATTTATTTCTATACATATTCAATTACATGAGTAATTACACTTTACAAGTCCCTTGGTCGAACTGATTAGGCTACCTTGCCTCTTTCGTTCGACAATACTGGAGAGTACAAAAATGGTAAAAAGAGGAACAACAAAAAACAAACATAGTCCCAAGCACTAAGACCACAGAAGCCGCAAGTGAAACTTACGTGTGACAATCTGTAACCCTACTAATACAATAAATAGGATTGCCGAAAGGGGAGATAAACCGATCGGGAGGGAATCAGAGGATGCATTAAAATATCGTCATATTTTCTTCCATCACCTGACTCCCTACACGCAACCGGCATGCCCTGCCACCCGACTCGAAAGGAGACTCATTTCTTAAATCCAAGTCAAGGGCCCTAATAGGAACCTCAATGAAACCCATCATGGCATTCGGATAGCGAATGGCATGACAAGCATTCATACCAACAGTCCCCACTCTTGACAAGACCTCATCCCAACAGAATCAACTTAAGCTACAGAGCCCTACAAAGCTAAAGCATCCTTTCGAAAACCCCTCACAGAAGATAACTCTAGCAAGAAGAAAACCTACAAGCATGGAGAAATTCGCTGAAATAACGCAAAGTCTCATAGTCCTTATTTATAGGCGCAAAGAGATCTTTTCAAAATCTTGAAGCAGTTGAAACACTTCTCTGAAAAGCATGCAAATTAAGTGAGAAAGTTCATACCGTCTCGCCTTCCTACGCCACATTAATTTCGAATCGAATCAAGTGGAAGGTGGAACGCATTAAAACCAGGGGAATATGAAATGGTTGAGACAAAAGGGGGATTCATATCCCATCCACTTTGATTTTGTATCAATTGTAGACGACTCGTATGATCTCAGGAGAGACGTGTCATCAGCTTTTATACCTTTCTAACTTCTCGAGAAACAGATTTCACTCATAGCACCTCTCCCACAAATCAACACCATGAGTCAAGGGCAAATGATGAGATCTGGTCCAAATATTATTCGGTGCGGTATCCGGGCATCCAAGACCTGACAATACACCTATGATCCTGAAGGGCCCAGTCCTTTCGAACCAGAAGCATATCGATCCAAATAATGCAACCGACAAGCAGGTGCATACACCCCCCTCTATCCGACTGGTGGCTACCGAATACTAAAGAAACCGAATACCTCTATTCTCAATCGGTAATATTCATTCGAGTCTCACTTTGATTAAACTTTCTATTTCAGTATGAAACGCATCTCTTGGATAAGGAAGGAAACTCTTGAGAATCTAATCGATAAAGGAAAGAATCTTCTCATATAATTCAATTTTTTAAATGATAACAATTTGAAATCTTTGACGATCAGGATACGAAATCCTCGGATTGCTTCATAAGAAAACTAGAATTATAACGTCCACAGATCATACGACTCTAACAAGACATCCTATAAAAGCTCTCGATGCATTAAGTCAGGTAAATTCTCTGAACTCGACACAAAACATACAAAAGTCACAGGGAGATCCGTCCTCCCTCTCTATTTGTTTATCTTTTTGAAAACCGTTCTTTCTGATTTGAATGTCAGAATCTCCTCCGCCAGAACACTCTTCAGTGGTCTTTTATAGGTTTCAAGTCTCCTCATTGAGCACCCGTTCAAGTCATCAAGGAACTGGATCTGTGGAGGCGAAATCCACCTCTAACAAGAATTGAGGAAGAAAAAAAGAAAAAAGATAATATGAAGGGGAGAAACCATTTTTCATTTTTGAAATTTTATGGTAGAGAGAATATTTCTATGCACAACATTGTTTAGGTTTGGATCAACCTAAATATATATTTTAAAAAGAAAAATGTTATATAGCAGCAAGCAAGATGACTGGGCGGCCCTTTATCTTATAAAGAGACGTTATGTAATGCAAAAGGAGTGGAATATTGAAGGGGAAGAACATGGCCTGGATCAACTTGTCAGTATACCATGTTTGCCGATCTCCTTTATATACAACGGAGCAATTTTTAAAAGGAAAAGCCATCTAGAGCGATTTTTGTTTAATATAAATAATTGATATTTTAATAATTATATTAAATCTGATTAAATTTGATTTAAGTTAATTATTTTGAAAGGAACCATCTAAGGTTAGAGGGGTTTTTTTAATATAAATAATTAATATTTAATAATTATATTGAATCTGATTAAATCTGATTTAAGTTAGATTGGATGTTTGAAGGATAAAATTTTATCAGTATTTATTTTTTATATATAAGATTTGAATTTAAGAATTTAAGAAATATCACTTTCCAATCGGTCGATCGACTAAATATTGGTTGATGGGGCTTTTCTTCCAACCCAATGAGAAAACACCTTTAATTCACGGCGGCAAGGCAAGGCAAGTCAGCCATTGTCGCTTTCCAAACATTGCTTTAACTTTCCATTTCCAAGACGGAAGCTCTCCTCTAGGGCCAGGGAATAATCGACACGTGTCATTAAAATTGCAAAAACACCTTACTTTAAATGAAATGTGATTGGATAAGACAAGCAACTTTTGGTAAAACGTTAAATTCAAGCTTATCATCAAAATATATGAAGGAAAGAAAGAAGCATATACTAAAATTCTTTTAATTTTTGCTTAGTGGGTATGCTTGTTTACATATAACTAGCAACCCTCATGGTAATAAAGTAATGCAGGTTGAAGGAAGGAAAAGGATCACCAACCCTCCAGCTTTCCAAGTGTTGCCAATTTTTTATTTTTTCTTTTGGATTATATTATTATTTAAAAGAAAAATGTTTTACTTGGTGTAGAATTTCCAAACAACTTTTGTTACACGAGTCAAATTCCACTCAGATTTGGGGTCCCCATTATGGGAAACTTCCAAGGTCAACCATTGTTTATTAAGAAACATTTTGAGGGGTGATTCTCTCTCTCTCTCTCTGTTTTTATTAACGTGAAAGTTCATGTAGCCACATTCTAGAAGTATATTAATAAATTTATTTATTATATATTTTATAATGAGAAAACTTTAATTTATCTTAAAAAATTAAAACTTAGATAATTCATAAATTTATATATCACGTCTAAAAAAATTGAGTTAATTGATGTGATATTTTACTTTTTTCCGGGATAGACCACTGACTCCACAATTATTCAGGATGATCTATATGGCTCAATAGAAACAGATCTAAGCCTAATGGAATGGACCCAGCTTTAAAGGTGATTCTCATACTATATTAAAAATGAATCTGATTTCTATTTTAAAAACGTCTCCCTTTGTTTTATTTCAACTGTCTTTAAGATTATTACAAGATTATAATGATTTTTATACAAATCAACGAAAAATTTTCATGCAAAAATTATTGGATCGAAATTTGGATTAGAATCACATATCTCTTTCTGACGATAAATATTCTAGGTCGAGAAAAATGCCACGTACATCAGATCATCTCCTTATTATTCACAATCAAAATGCCTTTTGATGTAAATGATGATCAAAACCCTTTCATCCAAGTCCTCTTCCCTTCCATTTTCAATGTGAAGAATTCTCTTTTCCATCACTCAAAAAGAAACAATGTATCTCCCCCTTCTTACATTCATACATGTCTTTAAAATGACACAAAAAAATCATTTTTTTTATGAAGGGAGAGAGATTATTCTTTTTGTAGAGAGAGTAAGTGAGAAAGAGAGAGAAGAGGATTTGGAGTTAAGGGGGTGGTTTTTTCCCATAACTTTTCCCATAACCACCCCTCCCTTTTTATTTAAATTTTCGAAATGAATGGGTATGTGAGTCTGCCCTCATGGGTGGACTCGCCTCCCTTTTTCCAACATCTCTCACTCGCATATAAAGGTTAGAACCGCACATGGCGTGATCATTACAATTGAACACCAATTTCATACAGGCAAAAGAACCATATGACTTGTAAGAATACCAAGAACTCTAAAACTATACATCGATTAAGGATATATAACAGTTCATCGTTAAAGTGTGATGAGAATATCATATCTCGCTATACCCCAGATCCCCTTTTACTCAACATAGTGAGCGTATCTCTCATTTTTCAAAATAATATAAGAGCATATTTGACTCAAATCCAATCATATATTCACAATTACGTCTCTAAATACTAAATCACAGACATAATTGGTCAACTTGTGAATACAAAGTTACGTGTCGATCAAATACAGTCTTCCTTTCATACTATTAACTTTTAACTTTATCTTAACTACTTTCTTAGATATGCACTGCCAAACCGAATCATCCATAGCATCTTGGTGACATGCTAAAGTAGCAACACTAAAATAAAATTTCAATAGACAAACGAAAGTCCTAAAGGTAAAAATAAGGTTAGTATAAATATCTGACTCTCACACAATGAGATGGACATAATGAAATGAAGAGGGATATATTATCCCATTACTCATATGGTCGCATAAGTACACGTGGTATGAAACACGTATTTCGATACTTTCATTTTCATTTGGAAGCGTATGTCTTCTTTTCTAAAATAACGTATCGTACAAGTCTTAGTCTAAGTATACACAACACTTGATCTGAGTTTTCCTTCTTATAAGTCCTCCAAAATCTCACAACATCAAGGAAAAACCCACACCTAGCTATTCAACAAGTTTAATGGATTGTGGGGAATCTATTTCGATTACCATATATGTAGTATATTTAATCGGTTATCTTATCTTAGTACTTAATTAAGGCGGCTTATACATGTGTTAATCCACCACTAATTAACACGCCTCATCTCTATATGTCACACAGACATTAAAAGTGATTGCTCGTGTGAGATAGTCAATTTCAAAATTTGCCTGACATACTTTCAATTCTAAACACAAAAATCTTAGACACAAAGACAAAATTCAAATGTCAACTAATATGAGTATTATAACATATATACTTTCTATATATAATCACAATCAATACCACAGTAACAAATACTGCCACAATCTATACAATTTATGTCATCTAACATATCTCACAAACATGTCTTTAAGCATTGGCCTTCAAAAAAAAAGGACAAATCCCCACCAAATGCATAGATACATATCTTAATATCATTTCCCTCTTCTAAATCATGTCTCTGACAAGATTGATTTTTGTGTCTATATTTGGTTTTGTCATTATATTTAGAGTCTCATGTGTGAGCAATAGTTAACAAATTATCACAATGAACCATCAAGCTCCCACTGAGTTGCTTACTACTATCAAATATTATAGCATCCACTTAACCAAACTCATTTTCTGAACTGCGAAGGCAATGGCCATAAATTCTGTTTCCATCATAGAAAGTGATACATAAATTTGTTTCTTACTTCTTCATGAGATTGCATTATCAATGAGCAATCAAATATAACCAGAGACAGATTTTCTCTCATACAAATCTCCTCTCCAATCAACATTCGTGTATCCTTTTAATACTATATCATTTCTTTAATAATGAAGGAAATAATCTACAGTTCCGTTCAGGTATCCCAATATCCTTTTTACAACAATTCAATCATTCTATCTAGATTGAACAGATACCTGACGAGACCAAACCCTATAGCATGATAAATATTGGAATGAGTACACATCATAGCATACTTCAAATTCCCAACTGAACTAGAATATGATGTTCTAGACATTTCATCTATTCATTAGGAGTTTTAGGGCATATGTCATCTTTGAACTATCACCTATAGTCATAGGAATATCAGTAAGTTTGTAGTCTTTTAAGCTGAACCGTTCCAGAGTCTTTATAATATAAGACTTTTGAGATAACTCCAACAATCTCCTAAAACGATTTTTCTAGAATTCAATTCCCATCTAGCTTACCCATACCCTTCATCTCGAAGGACATACTTCTTATCATTCGTCGCTAACAATATTTCCTCAACATATAAGGATAGAATTACAAACTGGTCATTGGACTTTTTAAATAGAAATAATGGTTTTCGTCTATCATGACGAAATCATAAGATATCACGTCTCTGTGAAATCTTAAATACCATTATCTCGACAACTATTTAAGACTATCAATTGATCTACTCAATTTACTAACTCTATTTTCCTGACCTTTAATGGCAAAACTCTCTGGTTGTACCCTATAGACTTCTTCCTTAAGTTCACCACTAAGGAAGGCGGTCTTCACATCAAACTGACATAATTCTAAATCCAGATTGGCCACTATTGGCAACTATACGCGAATGGAGATAAATCTCACTATTGAAAAAAGATTTCCTCACAATCAACACTCTTTTTACTAAGTGTAGCCTTCTGCTACCAGTTGAGCATTTTATCTCTCAATAGTTCTATCTGTCCTATACTTCGTTTTGAGAATCCAATTGTTCTCAATAACCTTGTATCCCAATAGAAGTTCAACCAATTCTCAAACATGATTGGATTTCATTGACTCATATTCTTTCTTCCATTGCCTTTTCCATTCACCCTTGGTGGAATAGGATAGAGTCTCATATGCATTCTGAGACTCTTCTTCATATTCTAAAAAAACAACAAATACGTGCCCTTCAATCTCCAAATGATGCTTGGGCACGGTTTTTCTAGCACTTTTCTGAATCTGTAACTCAATTGGATCGTTAGAATTTAAATTCCTCCCACTGGAATTAGTACTATTCTAATAATCCACAATAGACAAACCTATCATTTGAATTAACTAATTCAAATAATAGCTCTATATCCTTCGTGTCGTCTTTGCTAGGAAAATCATTCTCCAGGAATGTGACATCCATGATCTAATCTCTACTATAGTACTATCATCTTATTCACAAATGAATATTTAATTTTCAGACTAGTCAGAGAATCCAATAAAGATACTCTTACTTCTATAAAGATCCAAATTTTCAAACTTATTGAAAAAATCTCAAATACTTACTACCAATCCCCAAGGTCTGAAGTCACTGAGACACGACCTTATACCAGTCCAAAGTCTATATCATGTCGTTAGTACTTTCTGTGAAGGCACTTTGTTCAAAATATATAGGCTGCAGTTAATAATGAATCTCCTAAAAGGAAATCGACAAGTTAACATGCGCCATCATGGATCTTTATATCCAATAATGTTATATTCTTGCTCACTATAACACCACTCTGCAGAAGTGTATGAGGAATGGTCAAATGTCGGATTGTTCTTCTTTTATTACTCAGAGCCCTTAAACTTATTAGATAGATATTCACGTCATCTATTCGTATGACTCTCTATCTCGCTCATGTAATGTTTAAAGCACTCAAATGCTTCAGATTTATAAGAAATCAAATAGGTCAAACACATAAAATCATCAATAAATGTAATGAAATACGAAGTTCTATGTCAAGTCTTCATATTTATTGGATCACAAATATCTGAATGGATTAAACGCAATAGAAATTTAGCCCGTATGGCTTTTCCAAATGGTTTTTTCATCATTTTGCTGACAAGACAACATTCACACGTTGGTAAATCAACTTTTGTGAGTAAACCCAATGGTTCTACTCTCACTAGTTGATTTATCATGTCTTACCCTAATGTGATCAAATCTATCATGTCACATTATCAATATTTGCAAAATGATAAAACTATTCACAAGCTGTCCAGAGCCAATATATATGTCATTCAAATATAAATCACCTTTATCTCTGAAAGTTCAAATCATAGTCGAATTCCAAAAAAACAAAAACAGATATTGATCTGTCGAATTTCTGGCACCTAGAGAACAACATGCAAAATGAGAGTTCGGCTACTTTATAAGTGCAATTTACAAGTACCAACTCGTCTAATGTTCACTCTTACATCGTTCTCTACATACTATCTACTATCAGAAAGCAATCGACGAAAAACTCATAAACACCCTTTTGCTGTTCTTATATCCAGTGTTGTTCTTTTGTGATTCATCTACAATATCATTTCCTTTCTTGCTTTTATTATAGCTCCTCTAATGCTTAGAGTCTGAAACTCTTTTAAAACTAGACTATACAACAAGAGTATTAGCTATGAATCTGACAGCACAAACCTGCTCATCCTCAAGCTTGACGTGGAGAGCAACATCCGAGAAACTCTTCACACTATTATTGTGAATCAAATTGACTTTCAGATGCTCCCACTTGACAGGAAGGAATAGGATCAAAATTTAAACTTTCTGTTCATTGGAGAGAATATAATCAAATAACTCACACTCTCTAATCATGTTAGACATGATCATCAATAGCCCTTTGATACTGTGATCACTTCACCTTTTATATGTATCAAACTTCATCGTCAACTATCTAAAATGAGTCACTAGTACCTCTATATCTCTTTGAGGTACACCCTCATGTCATAAGCAGTTAAAGTATTGCTCATACTTAGATATCATGTCTTCAATCTCAAAACTAACCAAAGTCACTCGAGCAGTGGAATATATCAATTCCACGCCTGGTTAGTATTTAGTTCTCTTCCTTAAAAGGGCAGCATTGCCTACTATAGGGTATTACTTGACATGCTTGATACCTTCCAAAACATCTTATTTTTTTATCACATTTCACATTTTATGACGTCATATCTCATGATCATCGCAATTTAATGTCATTTCTATTTAAATCCATAATAATGGGCTTTGATGCTATGGTTTGGGTTTTCTAAGAGGGTAAACATGTATATTAATGCTCACATCATGCACGTAATTTTGTACTTCAAAATTAATATCCATGACAGGTCAACATCAGGTATAGAATTGAAAACTCACTAAGTTCTCAATCATCATCTATAGTTCTAATGTATCACTATCACGAATTTAATTTAAAACTACAAAATTCTATAAGTTTTATGTAAGAATTATTTAGATTCTTCTAACCCAAAACCTCCTACTTCAATACATAAAATATTTAAACACTTTCAATTTTAGATGAGAATTAGTTAAATTCTTCCAACCCAAAATTTCTTTCAAAGTATTTTAATAGATTGTCTATCTTTAAGAGAAAAATCTCCTTATAGCACGTGAACTAGTACTATTTATACTGTGGGATGGTTTTACTTCATTTGGATCTTCAAATTCTTGACCCTCCATATTTCTATTAATATGGAGCTCACATTATCAAGAATCACATTCTCTCTCTCGGCAATCATCTCATCATCCACGCTATCCCAATAAAGAATCAAAATATTTCTTAAAACATATACTCATCCTCCCAAAAAGAATGACCTAATCTAAGAAATTCCAGATGTTATGCTTTCATGATCTCCAAAAAATCTAATAAAGCATGAGTTGAGTCTACCAAAATTTGACCCAACCTCATTATTCACTCTAAACTTATAATACTTTAACTTTCCTCCCGAGAATTCCAATATTCTATCCAAATATCACCATTATTCTAGAAAATGGGTACAATACTAGATTGGATACTAAACCAACCATAATATTATTATAAATTTTAAAATTATTTATTTCAAATAATATGTTCAATTTCTAAATAATTTTATATTGAAAAAAACAAATTTTTCATACATAAAAGGAGAGTATAAAATCAAAAAAGTGTAAACAATTTACACTCAGGTAGCCAAAATTAAGAAAAATAAATTTCTAGTCCAATAAAAATTTTTCAGAATTTTCTAGACCAAAAAAATGATTTTTCTGTAATTTTCTAAACGATTTATTAATTATAAATCAATAAATAATAATTTTTCAATTTCAAAAAAAAAATTAAAATTCATAGAAAAATCTAAAATTATTTTTCAAACTCATATAAATTTTTTTTGAATTTTTCCAGACTAAAAAATATTTTCTTGTAGTTTTCTAAAAGTTATATGTATTAAGAGTGAAATAAATAGTACACTTGTAAGAAATGAGGATATAAGAAAGAGGTGGAGAGAATATTTTAATAAACTATTTAATGTTGAGAGTACAATAAATATAAAAAATATAGAGATGTCTATAAAGAGATTAATAGAAATTTTAAATGTAAAATTCGTCCCCATGAAATAAATAAGGCCATAAAGAGAATGAGAAATAACAAAGTTGTAGGATCTGATGGTATCCCTATCGAGGTGTGAAAATATTCGGAAGAATTCGGAATAACAATGTTAACGGTTCTTTTTAACAAAATTTGGCAAACAAAGAAAATGCCTCATCCGTGGAGAAAGAGCATACTTGTCCTGCTATATAAGAATAAATGGAATATACAAGATTACTCTAACTATAGAGGAATTAAACTTATGAATTATACGATAAAATTATGGGAGGGAGTAATAGAGAATAGATTGAGATGGTTTGGACATATACAGCAAGGGTCTAAGGACGCACCTGTCAGAAATGTAGAAACTTAAATATATGAGATTTAATAAAACGTAGAAGTAGACCATTGAAAACTTGGATACAATACATTCATAAAGCTATGATAGTGATGGATTTAGTTGACGAAATGGTTTTAGATAAGAATGAGTGGCGTAAGAGAATCCACACAAACTAAAACTAAATTCTTTTTCTTTTTCTTTTCTTTTCTTTTTTTTTTCGATTTTAATATTTGTCTCTCATATGGCCAACCTAAATTTTAGGATATAAGGTTTAGGTTGTTGTTTGTTGATTTAATAATCAATAAAAAATAATTTTCATCTCAAAAAAATAAATTTTAAATCACAAAAAAATCATAATGAATACAAAATTTATTTTGGTAAAAATTGGGACCAAAATTAGCCGGACACGTGACCACACATGCCTAAACTGTAACAAAATAAAGTCTAAAAAGACTTTCACTCTCCTACGGTGGCGCATAATTCACACACGTCGCCTTTCTGGCAGATTCCGATCACTATATTTTTGTTGCCCCCCATTTTCGATATCAGTGAGTTCAATAGTAGTTTTGGATTTTGGATCAGACTTCTCTAGCCTAAGGGGTAGATTTCACTTGCCGTTGTTGAGAGTGGGAAAGAGAAAACAATTCATCTTCTTCTCCTATTTTTTGGTTTTCGACTTAAATTTCAAATGATCATATCTCTCTCAATTCTTAACCATTTTTTGTCATCTTTATATGTTGAAAAACATTTTTCATGAAAAATCTAACCATATAAATTTCATGTCATAAAACTCAGTATTTTGAAAACTACGAGTACATTAAGTTTCGGTTAGGGTTTAAAATATTTTCTAATGTGCTCATCAGATGCATGCCAAAATTTGCAGGTCAGATCTACATATAATAAGCATACTATGGTATAAAATTGAGACTATTTCGACTAGCCAATTTCAAGTTGTTATTAATGAACCTCTAAGATCATGCATGATATTTTTAATTTTTTAAATACCCAAATAAGGCAGGAAACAATCCATGCATGCTCTGATACCAATGATGATTTTTGTACAACAAAAAATTTTTATGCAGAAATTCCCGGATCAAAATTTGGGTTAGAATCACTTATCTCTTTTCGACAATAAGTATTCTAGACCAAGAAAGATGTCACGTAAATCAAATCATCTCTTTATTGTTCACATTCTAAATGCCTTTTGATGTAAATGATGATCAAAACCCTTTCATCCAAGTCCTCCTCCCTTCCATTTTCAATGTGAAGAATTCTCTTTTCCATCACTCAAAAAGAAACAATGTATCTCCCCCTTCGTACATTCACGTATGTCTTCAAAATGACACAGAAAAGTCATTTTTGTTATGAAGGGAGAGAAATTATTCTTTTCGTAGAGAAAGTAAGTGAGAAAGAGAGAGAAGAGTGTTGGGAGTTAAAGGGGTGGTTTTCTACCATAACCACCGCTCCCTTTTCATTTAAATTTTCAAAATGAATGGGTATGTGGGTCTGCTCTCATGGGCGTACCCACATCCCTTTTTCCATCAGATGATTAAGAAAATGATTGAATAATCACAATTTTTGTTTACTGAATTATTCTTCCAAAAGGCAATTTTTGACCATGTTGAAATTAAACATTTAGTAAGATAAGAAGAAATAAGGGGTAAGGTTGACAAAAAAAATAATTAATAATTCTTTAATTTTCTAAAATGAAGTAAAACAAAAAATTTTCTCTAAAGAAACATTTGAAATGGAATGGATGTAGCAACTATTATATTTAATGAGTATGGTAAAGGAATTTTGAGTATAATATCAATTGAAGTTATCTAAAAGGCTCTTTTAGAGTGTTAAATTTTTTTTTTTGTACTCTTACCCGGTATCTGGAGTTTCGTTCCGATTAATTTGAGCCGAGCCAATTGAGGTCCCTCTTTGGGGGTAGGGCTCTCCCCATGTAGTTTTCTCTATTTTTAGAACTCAAACTTGAGATTACTGATTAAAGGGTCTAATGACCTACTTGTTAGACCAACTGATCGTTGGATTAGAGTGTTGATATGACTTGTTTTGGCTACTTTACCATGGCCGCCTTAGTTGGGAACTATAATTTTTGTTATTGCAATTTGTTTATTGCGTTCTGTTGTCGCAATTAAAGAAACTTTCCATAAGCTTTGTAACCACATAAAATAAATAAATAAAACCAAAAAGGAAAAGATTTGAGGACCGACAATGACACAATGGTATTTATTAGTATATCATAACTGGATTAATACACTACTTATTTATTAAGTTATCTACGAACATATAATCCATATCCAAGTCTTTTTCATAATTTAAAATCCTATTGTCACATTTTCATCTCAATAGTAAAAAATAGTTGTAAATTTTTAGTGGAAATAAAGTGAAACTTGTGTCGCTTAAGCATGCCATGCAAGAGGAATTTTGATGTTATAACTTATGTATCTTTCCTCTATATTCAAATAACAACAATTGCGACAGCAATATCAACAATAATAACAACAATAACAATGACAATAACAATAATTAAATCTTTATTTCAATAAATGGTGTTAGTTATATGGACTATTTTATACTATTATACTCTATTCTATATCGAATAATAATAATAAAGTATATCAGTAACCCATGTCCTATGATTAGCATATCAAAGATGCTATTATCCCTAAAACTAAGAGTGTTTTAGGAATTTTGAGACCTCTTGAATTTTTCTAATTGCGTTTCGGCTCAAAGGTGACCCTAGTGATTCCACCTCGAGCAACATGCACTGAGGCCGAAATTTAGATATAATTTAACTAATTCATTGATTCAATAAAAAAATATATTTAAACCCATGTTTTTCTTTTTCTTTAATTAATATTTTTCATTTTTTTCCTAAATCTAAATTTGGTTTTAATCGCATACCACTAAATCCAAAATAGCTAAATTCCTTTATTGATGGGCAATCAAATTGCCTTGCTTTTCGAAACTCTTAAGGAACGAACAAGGACATTTAGTACAGAGAAAATTATCTTCCCATTAGTATTGGAGATGAGTTTGGAGAGTAAGATTATATATATATATATATATAGGTTACTAGGTTAGGTTAATCGTTACAAGTTTAGAATGATTTAAATAAAAATAAAATTGAAAAAAAGCGCCTTGCTTAACTCCAGGACAGAAGACCAAATCTTTCTGCACTGCAACCAATGAGGAATGAACTCTTGCAATGAAAATTCAGGCAGCATTCTATGTGACTAACCAACCTACATGACTTAGATATTTTCCTTTGATGAAACAAAAAAATAAAAAAATAAAAAGTAAATTTACTCCAATGCGCGGATTCGTAAATACATATACAAGCAAAGCCGCGACAAAAGTGAGTCCATCAATACCCTCCATCCAACATGGTGGCCAACTAAGATCAACCAAAAAAAAGTGACCAAAATCCTTAAGTACAAGGTCCAAGCTGCAGATGAGAGCCATAAATTTGAGTTGTTGCGTTATGCATCCATCATTAATCCCAAGTTACTGATATCATAGAGTTGGAAAGCCCCGATTCTTCAAAGGTCAGTTTGCTATCAAAATCCAGGACGTTTGATGCTCCTGGGATAGCTTGTGTCAAGCGGAAAGGTCGTGCATCACCTCCCTCAAGATGAGAAGAGCAGAATGACCACAGCAACTGCAAAAATTAAGACAGCAGAAAAAGAAGGTTAGCACATTGTGACCATGTGCGAATGACACCGGTTCCTATTTTCTGAAGAATGATCCAATTTGAACTACAAGGCTGGCATTATCACTTAAGGCCATTGCATCTAACCATCAACCTCGTCGAATTGGGCATTTTATAATGATGCCTCAGACTAGATTGGTGTAAGAGTGACAAGAAAACACATTAACACCATTTGCTAGCAACTAAATCCAGATTTGAGTGCAGACACAATTAGAAGCCATCTACTAGCACAAGGACTTTACCTGAATTGGATCATTTTGGAAAAAATTCCGCTGGAGCCTACGACCATCAGGAAGACGAACTCCAACCCTGCAAAGAAGGCTCCTATCAGCCTTAGGTTCTTCAGGCAAAGGTGGATATGATAGCTTCTTTGTTGTGGCCATCTCTTCCTCGTTGTCAGTGTTGCTTAAATTATCTGATTTAGGGTGAAATTCTTTGGAATCTTGGAGCCCTTCCAAAGAAGCAGCCAATGCTTTTTGCACTTCAACATCTTCATCATTAGTTTCATCTAAAGTAAGCAAGGCATCAGAGACAAATTGTTAAGTTTCTATATCATAAAAAAGGTGAAATGCTAGATCATAAGAATTAAGGGGGGAACAAATATACATGAAACTATGAACAAAATCAAACATTTTGACACGGAAGAACCACAAGAAACTGTCACAGGGACATGCAAATGTTTTAATGCTCGCAAACCACCTGATATGATAATATGGGTTCTATATTAGAAATTGATGCAAATGCACACAAATTTGAGAGTGGAAAACTGTCAAGAAGCAATGCTGAAAACACATCTGCAACATCCACAATAGAGGAGTCAATCACAGAACACTCAAGCAGTAAAAGACAATCGACTGAAGAAAGGAAAAGATGAGACATGAATTGTTTTTTAAGGACTGTATACCGAGGAATATGGTTTTTCCTTTTTTTTTCCCCCAAAACTTTTAAATGAAAGTGAAATATGCAATGGTTTATATGATATGGTTCCACAACTTGAACAACCCATCTCCATTGGAGGGTAAATGTGCACAAAAGGAGTTGTTTCACCTATGTCTAAGTACTTTTTATCTTGAATACATGGCTTTAGAACTGTACAGCCAAGGTAACTCTACTCGAGGATTTTAGGTACATTCACGGGAAAAAAAATTGGTAATAAATGCTCCCAGAAAGTATCCATATAAATAAGAACAAGGAAATGGTAGAAAAGCTTTATGAACCCATGCAACTTGGAAAGGATGTGGGCATGGTTCAAGTGTAACCCCTAATTCCGCTACAATGGCAGGGGACACGAATTTTAAACAACCCTCATCAATAATTATGCCACACAATTATTCTCTGCACCTAACCCTAGTGCAAAATAGGCTACTGCATGTCCTATCATCATACCCAACTAGAGTGGTATACACTCGTGTCTGAACACATTATATATATTTTATATGCCAGGAAAATAAAAAAACAAGTTTTTGTTTATTTAACAAAGAAAACATAGCTCTTGTAGCTCTAGCAAATTAAATGACTAAACCTACAAACACAAAACATGATAGAGAAAACTTACTGTAAATGACAATTAAGGTCAAATTATGCTTGAGCTATTGGAAAACCAAATAGAACCAACTCCAAATTGCAGGAACAAAGACCCATATTTAGTGGTAAACTTGAATAATAAAGTATGTGAATTGTTGAACCCTTAAAGTATGGAACCAGATGAGAAGAACCGAGAAAATTGGTCTAACCATATCAAAACTTTATAAAAGACGTTGAAACAGCCAGAAAATGAGAAAAACTCAACTGAATGACAAATGGACCGAAAGACTCAAATTCAGCTAGAAAATAGGCCAATTAGCAAAGAGAGGCCAAGGTGTCCTGGACTGGATCTCTTTATCAGTGAAAATAGACTAAACTGGGGCAGCAATCTAAACCAAATTTGGCTCAAGGCCTATTAGATGGAATTGAAATTGACCCGCAACTCGAGACCCAAACAAGTTGAATCAAAATAATGTTGAGTTCAGGTTTGAACCAGACTTTATAATGATATACAAGCCACTTTGTAAGTTGCTTATATGTGGATCTGACCTTAAGAAATCTAAATTGCGCTTGTAGCTGGCAAGCAAGTTTCAAGTCCAACAAGCATTAGACAATGTAAATTTTGGTTGACTTGATCCATAGGACCGGAAACTAATCCCAAGGTGTCTCAACACAAATCAAGCAGAAGATTCTTGTGAGTTGCAATGGCAACTAAAGCTGACTATGAATGGGATGGTCTTTGCCATGAAAAGAACACGGAAAATAAAGGAATACCAGGTTTTTAGCTGGTACCAAATAATGTAGTACTAATAGAAATAGGAACAGAAGGCGGTTGGTTGGAAGGGAAGGAGAAACAGAGAGAAGAAATGAAGGAAACAAGGAGGAGAAAGAAGAGGGGAAACACAAAGAAATCAATAATCAATACACCATTCATAATTGGAGGTGTGCATTTACGGGTTTTCCTTGGTGCATGTGGAGGAAGCAGAACAATAGAATTTTTAGAAATTAGCTCATTGATCCTTATCTTCTTTGGGATAAGAATGTTTTTTATACTTCTTTTGGAGCTTATACTTTTGAATTTATAAAGAATATAGTTTAGAAGAGTTGAGGAAAGATTAGAGAGCAATCATGCATTAGCTTGTGTTGATCTTATTTTTCCTCCTCCGGATTTCTCATCCTTGGAAGTTTGTACATTCCACATTTATCTAATACAATTTGTATTTTCTATCAAAAAAATATATTCCATTCATAATTCCAAGCTTAAATTACAATAACAAATATTGCCTAATGTATGTTCCTTTTTTTTCCCCCCTATGTATAAGCCATGCCCAAATAACTACTATGGTAATAAAATAAAACTATAATCCCTAAACCCTTAGAGATAAACCAATAAAGGAAATATTTGAAACACTAAATACTAAATACCTATTAGTGTGTTTAGCATCACCTACCACATTGAGGTCAGGGGTTCGCAGGATTGGTATCGGTGGGGGATTTTGAAGGCCAAATGAGGTATCCTAAAATGTGTTTAGCATCACCTTTACTTGAACTGTTTTATATTCATACTAAGAATGCACACTCCTGGTGGGTACATTTCTTTCTCAATAAATTAGATAGGTTACTGGCGCAATTCCCTATCCATGATGTTGCTATTTACTAGAAAAATATTACATCTATATATAAACGCTGGTTTATTAAGAATACACAAGAAAAGCACTTTGAATTGTTGATTCATCACCAAAGATGGCTTAGAACCAATTCTAAGAGAATTTGAAAATCAAGCAAGAAAAAGTAAAAACTCTTAGTTTTTATTCTTCACTCCTGGGGGGTACATTTCTCTCTCCTTGTCAATCATACATATTAAATCAAGGAAAAGTCAAACAATAGAGTAGCACAAATAGTAGAGCAGAGATAATCTCATACCTTGAGTTTTACACAACAAGGGTCGTGGACTTTCTCTGGGACGCTTATGACATAAAGTGACATGATGATCCTTCGGGCCACCGTCCATAAAAGGGAGTAGATCCTATGGTTACAGAGAAAGCATTATCAAATCTGAGATGTCAAAATGCTCGTTAGACTTTTCCATGGAACTGCTGGTTTTATGTATAATTTTCATAGCACACATGAACTTTTGAGGCATACCTCTAGCAACCGATCAGGATGAATCATACCAAACCAAGATCGCATTTTTTGACCAGTAATGGGATCAATCACTAAAAGTGCAGGAATAGAATCCACTTTGTAATAGGTGCACACTTTCCTTCCCTCACTCGTATCATCATATACCTGTACCCAAAACAAAGACACATTCAAATAATGTTCATGTTGTATGATGAGTTATTACACTCTTCAATAAATAAATAAATAAATAAATCATAACAAAGCTACCTTGAATAGCAGAACATATTTATTCATCCTACTTGAGCCTTCCATACTAACAAATGATGCTCACTTCTTCAGGCATTAAAAGCATAACATCACCAATTTACCAGTCACACAAAATCATCAACACCACCCAAAGAAAAACTGTTGTAATTTCCAATCCACAAGCAATGGGGCTGGGAATGATAATAATAGAAGTGATAAGTAGCAACACTAAATAATGTTCCTCAAGTAGGTAAAATACGCTGTGTTAGATTGATATTGTTTCTACAACCAAACCACCACTTCATAAGCTTAATCATTCTTTAAAAGGATCACAAAATGTCCACTTTCATGCTAATATCAGACAACTAATGTAAACCATCACAGGCTTACCCTGCTCTAGTAATAATCTGCTTGGTGAATAGTCATGGCAGATTTTCTTGAGTATTACATTGGGGACATTTAAAATCCTAAAAGTTTACTTTCCTTCCACTCTGGCAGCAGTCAATTGCTTTGATCAAAGATAACACATCTTAAGGGCCAGCAGTTTATAAATCTGGAAAAGCAGAACCTCACCCTATCAATAACTCTAAAGACCCTACTTAAGCAAGCAATGACCAACTACTAACATAGGAACAAACATAATCCTGCTAGAGAAAAGATTAGCCCTATTTTAGATAACTTAAAAACAGACTGGAACTTGCTATATAATGTGCGAAGCAAAGAACATAAGAGTTCAAATAACAAATTCTAACATCTCCTAACAAATGGACAAGCCTTTAAGCAAGTTATCATAGTTCTCAAACAAAAATTTTTACTGCATATCTAACCTCAATATCTCGTTTTCAAATTAAAGCCACCAAAATTGTAAATCAGCATGAGCAAAACCAAAAAAAAAAAAAAAAGTGTATACATATGCTATAGATATCGAACAATGTTGTCGAAGCATGAGACACTACATTAAGCCCCCCTCTCAGCTGGGATGCTAGACACCACACTAGACACTCGCATAAACAAAGTGAAGGGCTATATGATCTACAACCAAGGGTTAATCATGCACAAAAAGAAAATCATCATGCATGCATTATTAATAAAGTTTTTTAAGATATGTCTCTAACCAAGTGTCATCTGAAATAAGTAATCACAATATATCTCAATTAACATAAATATTAGGCATGCAACAGAACAAAGATTTAAAGAGAGAGAGAGAGAGAGAGAGAGAGGAAGCATAAGAAGCATGAGCTGATGGTAGAGGGGGGGAGAGATCAAAAGCAGAAGAAAACACAGAGAAAAAAAATAATAGGAAAAAAAAAAAGATGACCTACTCAGACGAAAGGCGGAAGGAGAATAAGGATAAAAACTAAAAGGGGGAGAAATAGGAACAAGTAAAAGCCTCACAAGAATATACATAAAGATAAATTTCATCAAGGCACTTACAAGTGCATTATTGCCTTGGCACCTGGGCATTACAGGGCAAGTAGCTGTTCAAAGACCTCACCTGAGACTCCATAAGGTACTTGGTTGTTGCCTTTAGTGCTAGAAGCACCTAGGAGCAAGCACCCAGATCACATTTGACAACAACATAACAAAAATAAACAACATGGCTCCAACATATCATTGCCCCAAGAGCACAATTTCCAGGATCAATCAATTCAAAAAAAAAAGGGATCACCTGGTATACAAAGTGCTCCACAGCCTAGTGCGGGGTGGGTATATTTGAACGCAACCTTTCCCTTGCACAAAGAGACTGTTTTCACGCCTCGAACCCATAAAGTCAAGGTCATCAAAGGAGCAACTCCACTATTGTAACAACGTTTAAATCAACAATTCACCAAATGAGGAAAAAAAAAAAAAAAAAAAGAAAAGGAGCCCTGCCCCCACCAAAAGAATGAAAGGAAGAAGCAAAAAATTAGGTTTGAGCCAACAAAACACAATGATTTTTTCCTCAAATAAATGTCTCTTAACGCATTATGGAAGACAGATAGAAATAGTATTTCAGAGAATTATGTTGGAATTGTCATGCAAGTTTAAATCTGATGACAACAAACGTGAAAGAGGACAATTGGTAGGTTGGTGTAGTGATGACGTCAAGGCAGATGTAAAAGACCAAAACTAAGACACTAAGCATTAATATTGGATAATAGAGCTGATTATATCTGGCTTGTCCAGAATTTGAACCTAGAGGAAAACAGAGAAAACACAGAGCATGTCTACAATCATTGGAATCTTCCATTTAAGTGACAATCTTTGTTAATTTTTTTTTTTTTCAATTTAAATTGTTAGTGGAAACTATTAGTGGCTATTACTTTTGATGGAGGCTTCAAAATGATCTTCAAAGTTGGCTCAGAGGTTTTTGAGGTTCGCCGCTTTGGTGATAATTTCCATACAGGGAATAGCTATCTAGCTCTATTTTCTTTTGGCCTAGATTGCACTGGTGGTTATATGGCCTGCAGGACAAATCCTAGGCAATTTAAACAATCAGATTATAGTAGAAGATTACAGAGAACAAGTTGGCTTTACCAGCTGAAAAAAAAGTAGCAATATGGAGGCCAACTTATGGAGTTTATTTGTTACTCAGGGGTGATAGAAAGAGGTAGAATTTGCTTGCCTCTTGGTGAGAAATTTAGAGGCTGGTAAATGTTGAGGCAAATTTTGGAGGAGTTTATGCAGGGTGGGAGAGGGAGGAACTCTTGGCAGGTTATTAGAGATAAAGAGGTTGTCAATTCCAGAAAAAAGCAACTGCAGAGGCACAGCAACAAAATATTAGGCAATCCTATACTCGTGTTCCTTACTATCAAAAATTGAATTATAATGTCAACCTCAGGCAGGACAGATGAGCAACAGCAGAGGATCAGTCATAAAGATGAATCCTATTACTAACACTCAGATGCTGAATCCAAGAAGTGCTCAGCTAAGATGGTTGGTTGATGTGGTGAAGAATGTATCTCGTCGGAAATAGGAATTTTACAACAAAGAAAGACTCTGAATGTCTGTCTCTGCTTTTGGAAAAATACTTAGCTAGGGAAGTCTAGAAGGGAGTCTAAAAGGAAGGTTTAGGCAACAGAAGAAATCACAGGTGTTATTTCTGAAGTCTTATCCAGATGATGGTGTGTTATTTCTGAAGTCTTATCCAGATGATGGTTTTTAGTTGGACTGGGCTTGTTTTGTTGGCTGGAAACTATTTCCATTAAAGTAGTTGCTCCGTGGAGGCAAAAAAGGGATTGCTCAGGGTTCGAAGTGGGTCTCTAAAGGGAGTTGACAAGCAATCAAGTTTGTTGGAAAGGGTTGAGCATGCCACTTGCATATTCAACAGTTGACTCAGAGAAAAGTGTTGTTGGGTCCGCATGACGGGCCTAAGCATGAGTTTGAGAGGGTTCCAGTGGTGGTTTGGACAGTGATCAGAAGGATGAATCATGGAGTTTTATGGGGTCTGAGGATGGAATGTTAGTTAGGAAAGTAGGGAGCTTGGGATGATCTTCCAAGTGGCTAAGATACAGAGAGTTTGATTGATGTAGTTCAGTCAGCTGACTCTTTTTTGGGTCAGAATTTAGGAACGATGTCCGAAATATTCAATTCTTGGAAAACCATCCATAGTTATTGCCCCTCGGGATAATAGAAAAAGCCAAGAGTAGACTCTTTTTGACAAATTGGACTTGAGGATGTCTAAACCACTCAATCTTCTGTTCTGTGTAACAAAGAGAAAATTAAATTTTTTTTAAAAAAAAAAAAAAGGTGGAGGGAGGAGGGTTATGGAGGCTTTGTAATGGGGTAGCTCTGGCTGATCACAGGTTTTAATTGGAGATGGTAGACCTGCCGTATTAGAAGAAAGCAGGTTCCAATGTGTTAGATTCTTTTTTATCTTTTCTTTTCTGGGCTTTGATTGTGCTCTTTTCGTCTACCTTGTTCTGAAGTCAAGGGCCCTTTTCTGGTTTTAGCTAAGTAGCGTTGAGGTGGGTTTGGAGAATAGTTTTCCCTTTTTTTTTCCCTCTTCTTTTAGAGGATTTCTTGGTGTTTTGTATATTTTCTTTCTCCTAATATGATTTCTCTTTCTATTAGAAAAAAGAAGAAGAAAAAACAAAAAAACCACAAATGTGAAAGAAGACACATAAAAACCTTAGCCATCAAGCTATTAGTAAAGAAGACGATGAGTGTAAAAACATGTCATGAATGTATAAGCTTTCATCTCCACAATAGGCAGCTCAATAATTGCAAGTCCAAAACTACTAGTCCCCTTCAAGAAAGGGACTAAATCCCACAAAATACTAGACTGCTATTTAGTAGCCATTCATATGACATCCAACACCTTTTCATGATAAGAGAACAAATGAAATAAGTAAATACGTACATTGTAGATCTAAGGTCACAACCACACCACTATTGCTTATCTTCTAGAGCAAGAGTAAACATCTAAACTATCTACAATTACTAAAGTTTTTCATTTTACATCAGCAAAAGACTAATTAACTCAAAGAATTTGTGTCTCCAAACATGACATACACCAATCAAATATAAAGATGAAAATGAGAAGAACAATGAATCTTCTGGACATGGACCAAAGTTTTTCATTTTACATCAGCAAAAGACTAATTAACTCAAAGAAGTTGTGTCTCCAAACATGACATACACCAGTCAAATATAAAGATAAAAATGAGTAGTACAATGAATCTTCTGGACATGGACCATAATAACCTAAATGGGAAAACCAAAAGGCGAAGGAGACAAGTAAGCTTCTTCCAAAAAATAGAAACCATTTAGGCAACAAATATAGAAGAAGATATCCACACTTTTTTGAGTTGGGAAAACAAATTAATATGGTGATGCTGAGACCATGTAATTAACATCATAACTGGGGTTAAATTCAGCCAGTCCCATGAGATTTTAGGTTGGTTAAGCTAAATCAGATAATATCGTTCCTAACTGTTAAAACAGACTGGCCTGCCAAAATGAAAAACCTGGATCCATCTAATTCTCAGGTTTCAGATAGATTTGGTGTGTGGTTTTCAGCTTTAAACCAATCTTCTTTTTTCTTTTTTTGGGGGGAGGGGGGATTTGGAACAGTTTTTAGCCTTCTCTTTTTTAACTTAATCATCGGGGCTTTTCTTTGGGCCCTTTTACAATTCCACTTGTCACCCACTTCATTCACATAGCCGTTTGTGTTATAAACTCGTCTGCCTTGAAAAGAAAATAGATCATGTATCCATTTTTAAAGTAATTTGCAGAAGTAAAATTGAAATTTGGAACCCATGGCAAAACCCGGGGGAAAAAAAATCAAAATAAAAATAAAAAGGACCATGAAGGAGGCAAGAGTTCAAATTCCCTCGCAAAGTCCAAACACTAACAAGATCGTGCAAGCTAAAATAACTAAACGAGACAAAGTCCAAGAAAAAGCAAAAAAGAAAAAAGAAAATTGAAATCCAACAAAACCAAAACTCCAAATCTATGCTTAGGAAAATATAACGCAAATAAAGTATATTTGGTGAAACTTCTAAGGTGAAAGAGAAGTAGAATGCTCAACCCAAAAAAATAAATAAATAAATAAATAAAACAAAAAAAAGAGTATA
Organism: Dillenia turbinata; assembly: GCA_037126225.1. Lineage (NCBI taxonomy): Eukaryota > Viridiplantae > Streptophyta > Magnoliopsida > Dilleniales > Dilleniaceae > Dillenia > Dillenia turbinata. Next base: position 21,145,921 of record JBAMMX010000011.1, on the reverse strand, counting down.
TCAATTCAAACATGTTTCTTAGTTTTTTTTTTTTTTTTTTTTTTGAGATAGCAGATTCAATAGAGTATCAGCAAGTATTGAAATTGCACGATGTGTGCATATTTGATATCTATATCTACTATAACTACAATGGGGGAGAGAAAGAGAGAGAGAGAGATCAAAGAAAAGAAAGAAAGAGAAGTGGCATGGGAGGCAAGAGGAGGACGGCTTTGTGGTAGTAGAGGCGGAGAAATTGAGAGAAGAGACTAATAAGCTTGAAAAGAAATACATTTTAGAAAAAATACTCACACATATAACATTTAATAGTATTTATTATATGGCTGAGGTGGTTCTTTTTTTTTTTTGGCCAACATTTCCCTAAAAATCCAAAGCCAAAATTATAACTTTTAAATTTTGAAAACCACAGATCGGCTGGAAAGCTAAAATCCATGAGTTTTTGGCCAGTTTAGCTCAGTGCAGTCAGTTTGATTAGTTCTTCAGTCTTTTTGCCCAAACCTAATCATAACTATCTGAAATCATTAAATTTTCACAATAAAACCTCCAACTTAAAGACCAACAAAATCAAAATAATCTTAAAAGAACATACACCCATCATTTAAAGAGGTAAAAAGGGAAAAACATGGATCTTGTGGACATGGATCATGGTTAATCAAAATAGGAAAAGTAAGAGCAAAGGAGACAATTAGAAGATTTATCCTTTTTATTTCCTGTAAATAAAAACCATTCAGCCAACAAAGATACAGAGTAGCCACTAGAATCCAGCTCCTTTTTCTATCAACCAAGTGAAGGATGGGTAAAATGAAAGCTTAATTACACAGACCTGCCAAAAGATGAAATTAGTACTGATGGTCTGAGCTACAGCTTCATTTGCCCATGTGTCACGGTTAAGCTTCAAAAGGACAAAAACCAATAATAAGATTTATGTCCAAGGTTGAGAACAAGACAGATAAGACAAATGAGGGATACACTGGAATTTCCTTTTCTCTTAATGTGGCAGCGGGGGCGAGGGGGTGGGGACTAGGAACAAAATTTAATGTGTGAGAAAAAGTACCATGTGTGAGCTGAATTCCTTTGTGGATTGTAAATTCACCAAGAGCCATTTATCCTGCTCAGAAGCAGCAACCTTTGCCTGCATTTGTAGTTAACAAGAAAAGAGTTTACTCAACTTTTGATGAGATTTGATTTAAGTTAATCAAATTTAGGTGAAGTTTCTCGCAAATCTCTTTTTTCCATCATTTTATTAGCTTTCCCTATAATCCTTCTTTTCCTCAATTTGGAAAGCAAAATCCCTTCTAAAAGTAAGACTTTTACTTCATCCATGGTGCTTAATACAATCAATACAAATGATCTGCTACAAGAATGAGACCTTTTAGTTTTCCTTGTATCTTCTTCTCCCTTAATAAGCTTCTTTTTCTATCCCAAAGAAAAACTATATATAGAATCAAATGTTAGATTAAGTGGAATCCCTAGCCATATCTAATTTGAAATTTTCAATCTTTGAATTTTTAAATAAAAATAACATTTTTACGATCATGCCATCACGTGCAGTGAATCTGTGCTAACCATCAACCTAATACAAGCTCCTTTATATTCAATATTAATAACATTATTCTTTATATCCAATCTTAGGAAACTTGACAGTAATTGGAAAAGAGAAGGAGATGACAAGAAAATGTACTAGCAAAAGGTAATGGAATTCTTCATTGAAAGAAAGACATAAAGTCGAGCCATGTACGTTTTTGACACAAAAAAAAAAAAAAAAAAATTAAAACAACTTTCTACTCAAAAAAATTCCAAAACTAACACCCACATGTCACGTTTTGAAGACGCGACATGCACTGTTCATGTGAACAGTGTCATGTCGCGTCTTCAAAACGCGACATGTGAAATAAGCACATAGTGTCATGTCGCGTCTTGAAGACACAACATGTGGGTATTAGTTTTGGAATTTTTTTTTGTAGGAAGTTATTTAAAAAAAAAAAAAATTTATGTGTCAAAAACGTACATGTCTCCATAAAGTCTGTTACAGAAGAGGGGAAAAAAAAACAAAAACAAAAACCGAGCAGGAGGGTCTCCCGACCCTTCCCTTCAACCTAAAGCTGACCCTTTTTTTACAGAGAAGATAACTGTACACCGAAAATCCGGTGTTAGAAATTTGTGTTAAATATCTTTATAATTTAAAGGAAAATTTAAAATTTTATTGATTTTCGATTTTGAGGTATTAAATTAGAATTTTTTGTATATTTTAAATATTATATCCGCGATTCGTAGTGAACCCCATTTTTTTAATGAAATTTAAAATTTAATGAAAAGTGAGTATAAAAATATATATATAAAGGGCGTACCCAGTGCCGAAACTCCCACATTATGGGCTCTGGGGAAGGGAATACCTAGACAGCCTTCCCCTTGCATTTTTTGCAAGGAGGCTTATTCAAACCGTGGACCTCCAGGACACAATGGAGAAACTCCACAATTGCACCAAGTCTGCCCTTCATAAAAATATATATAATTATTAATTAATTTATATATATATAAAAAAGAGGAGAAGGAAGGAAGTACAGCGTTTTGGCCAAAACACTGCACTTCCCTCTCCCCAATTCAATTAGGGATTGAACCCTAATTTTATCTCTCTTCCTCCCGTCTCTTTCTCTCTCTCGATCGAACTCCTCTTTCTCCCTCTCGCTCGTCACTCTCTGTCTCTTTCTCCGCTACTCTCCGCCTTCCTCCGCCGCTCACGGTCTCTCTCCCTCCATCGTCTCTCTCTGTTTCTCTCTCTGTTTTCTCTCTCTCTTTCCTTTTCTCCCTCGCACGCGAACAGTACTCTCTTCCTTTCTCCCACGCGCGACAGCAGAGCTCTCACTCTCCCCCTTGCTCTCGCGACGCTGCTCCCTCTCTCTGCCGCTACAACACCTTTCTGTAGCCTCCATTGAAGCCCCAAACTGGCAGTCGTCAACCAACCTCCGAAAACCCTAGGCTGCGGTCCCTACGATTCCTCCACTGTACAGGTAAGGGCCGATTGTTGATCAATTGTTTAGGGGTTTTGATTCTCTTGGTAATTTAAGCCTAATTACAGAATTTTGCATCAGTTTAAAAGTACTGCAGGTTCCGAACTGAACTGAGGGTACACGAAAGTTAGGTCTACGAGCTGCGAAAACCCTAGGTGAGGGAAATTCTAATCCCTTCGATAAATTGAATGAATTTAGGGTGAGAAATCCTGTATATGTCCTGAAAATAGGTTGAATTCGAATGAGATGCACTCCTTTGAAATTCTACATGTAGTTATAAAGGTTAAGTCTAGAATTTTACATGAATTAGGTTGTCTAATATGAAAGAAACATGTTAGAGGATAATAGAACTTTATTGGGTTGATTAGAATAGCTTTCTCTGAAGTTTGATTGAAATATGCATGAAAATATTAGGGTTATGTAAATTCAGGAGGAAATTGAAAAAATTGAGAAATATTGGGAATTAGAGTCATTGAAGAGACAAATAATCCTAAATTGATGAAATGATAATCTAGAATTATGATTGTGCAAATTAAGGGTATATTAAATTAGGAGAAAATTCGAAAACCCTTTAATGGGACTTTATTTGATGATAAATTGTGATGATTGGTCTAGGTTAACATTTTGGAGACTCGAAAGGAGTCATTTTGGAGTAATTGTGGAAATAAGGAGTGAATACCCTCCCTAGAGGTGAGTGGATGGTTATGTAATGTATAAATGAATAAATGATTTTTTAATATGATTTTGCAAATTGATTTTGAAATGAATTTTGAAATGAATTTATAATGTTTTGTGATTATGGTGAGTCTGAAATGAATTGTTATGACAAATCCATGACTCGTACGTTGAATATTGATTTGTTTGCTCTATATTATAAATAAATGCTCATGTGAATTGTTAAATGTTCTTCTATTGTATTTGTGAGCATGAATTGATTTGTGAATTAAAATTGAAAATCTGGTGCTGGAAAATAAATGACTATAGTCTAAGTCATGTCACAGACCGAGCCATCGGGGCGGCGTGGTTAAGACTGGTTATATTAGCTTGGAGGAGGTGGGTTGGAGAGCCTCCACAGGCTGTCTGATAACGTGGTAGCACCCACGGAGCTCCGTGCTAATACCAAGGTGAAAAGGAGATTTCATAAAAATGTGAAAAAAAAATCCCTTGGCGGGTCCTGCCAACTGCCAGATAACGTGGTAGCACCCCACGGAGCTCCGTGCTAACACCAAGGTGAAAATGAGATTTTATAAAAATGTGAAAAAAAAAAAATCCCTTGGCAGGTCCTGCCAACGGCCATCGGCAAGATAATATTTTCGGCACACCCCAAAATTATAAAAAAAATGAAATTGGACTGATTGATTTGATTATATGAGTAGTGGTGGTTTGATATGAATGATTTTATGTGAATGAATTTCTTTATCGCATTAAATCTTATTTGATATATGTGTTTGGCATCACCACCATCACTCATTATTTATATGCTGCATACTATTGCATTCCACTCACTGGGTATTTAAAATACTCATCCCTCTCCTTTATATCTTCCAGAGGACGTGAAGGAAGAAGACGTCCACTATTGCGGATTGGAGGATTATTTTTATTGATTTTGGATAGGTATGAATTATGTAGTTATTTTGGGAGTTGTAGATCATTAGTCCATAGAAAAGAAGTTCTGTACATCTCATACCGTACAAATTTTACTGATACTAGCTAAGTTCTTTGGCAAGTATTGGTAAAATCCGACGATTATGATTTGGGACTCCATTATTTTGATTGAACTGTTTTTGAAAAATGTTTTATCTTATATTGAGATATTTGGATTGAAATGTTTAATTTCGATATTTACTTTCGGAATTATAAAATTCTATACATCTTATACCATTTGGACTTTACTGATGCTGGCTTGTTTTCTTCAGACAAGTATTAATAAAATCCTGCGACTATGATTTGGGATTTCTTTTATTTTAAATGCTTTATTTGTACTGAGAATTCTGGATTGGCTGAAATGGCCACATTGCATGCATGCATGTACAGGAATCCCTTCCCAAATGTTTGCCGACGCATGCTTGTGTGTACAGGGATGGACCAGATGGATCATTTGCATGTGTTGTTTTTATGATTTCTTATTTGATGGGTTTATTGTTTTGGAAGATTTATTGTAAATTGGAATGTCTTGCACTATCCCAGCATATGGGGAGGTCATACTTGTATGCCGAGATAACGCGGCGATTGTTACGTGCTCGACGGGAGAGTCGGGGCGTGAATAACTGATCCCCTCTCCCCATGATCCCCCACACATGTGTTCTCCTTACCCTATATTCCCTCCCATAACCACTCTAGATTCCCCTTCCAAAGTTGGTTTCTCAATAACAGTATTCAGGTGCAGCTTCCTCTTGCATTGATAGACCTTTAGTCCCATAGGCTCCATCTCATCCACCACATGTTTAGCCACTGCCACCTCATCATCTAGCTGGTCCCCTATGACTTCTTTCATAACATTGCCCCCTGTTGAAAATTCAGCCTTATCTTTAAGGTTATAACCTAGAAACTGCCCTCTAAAGTCTGAAAGGTTGAGCCATGTAGCATCATCTTTTGTACCACCCTCCCAACGGACAAGCAATTGTCTAGTGATATGACCCCCTTTTGTGATCACCTTCTCCTCTAGTATTGCAGCAGGTTCACAGAGTTTGATATCAGTCTCAAGAGCAAGAGGTAAAGCTGGTTCTGGTGCATGGTTACCAATCACTTTCTTCAGTTGAGACACATGGAAAATGGGGTGTATTCAGGATCCCTCTAGTAGTTGGACTTTATAAGCCACTTCCCCTAGTTTCTGCACAATAGGGAATGGACCACGGTATTTTGCAACCAGTTTTGCAATCCTCTTGTTTCGGACTAAAAGCTGTTTGTAAGGATGCAACTTAAGGAAGACCAAATCACCCACATTATATTGTACATGCCTCCTATGAGTGTTCGCAAATTTTACCATCTATTGCTGCGCTTCTTGACGATTGTGCTAAAATTGTTTCAAAATTTCATCTCTATCCAAAAGCTCCCTTAAAATAGCTTCCACTCGCGTTTCTCCAGGGAGAAACCTATGTACTGTAGGAAGAGATCGTCCATACACCGCTTGGAATAGGGTCATTCCTGTGGATATATGATAATTCATATTATAGCTAAATTCGGCCCATAGTTACCAAGTATACCACCCCTTGGGATGATCAGAAGTAAAGCATCGAAGGTACGTTTCGAGTCCTTTGTTCAAAATTTCTGTCTACCCATCTATTTCTGGATGATAAGCACTAATCATCTTCAACTTCATGCCTTGCAAACGAAACAGCTCAGTCTAAAAACTACTTAGGAAGATTGGCTCGCGGTCGCTTACAATGGATCTGGAGACTCTATGTAACCTCACCACCTCCGTAACAAAAGCCTCCACAACTGATTTGCCGTGTAATGATGTTTTAAGCCAATAAAGTGCCCATATTTTGACAATCTATCAACCACCACAAAAATGCAATCCTTCCCTTGTGATCGGGGAAGTCCATTGATGAAATCCATCGATATATCCTCCCACACCACCGTTGGAATAGGTAAGGGTTGCAAAAGTCCCGTCGAAGACCTAGCTTTGTATTTTTGACGCTAACATACAAGGCAAGCCGCCACAAAGGTTAGGACTGATTCATCATACCTCTCCAATACAAATTTGCAGCCAGCCTATCATAAGTCTTCAAGGCACTTGCGTGTTCCACCCTGGGTGTTTTATGAAATTCAGCCGATAAAGTGGGGATCCACTTCGAATTTTCCAGAAGCACAACTCAATTGTTGTGCAACAATATCTCATTTTCCAAGGTATATGGAGGGCAGCAGTTTGGTTCCTTTATTAAGTTTTAAAGCGGACAGCCTTGAATCTTTAACAATTTCCTCCTCTATTTGCTACCAATCTTTCCACAACTGCCATGACACTACTGCACATTCAACGCCATCCTGCAACCTGGATAAACAGTCCACCACTCTGTTCGCGCATCCTGGTTTGTACTCCACCCGAAAATCGTAACCCAACAGCTTGGAAACCCAGTTCTACTATGCTGGTGTTGTAATTTTCTGCTCCAGCAAGAATTTCAAGCTTTTTTGGTCTGTTTTTACCACAAATGGTCTCCCTATTAGATGCGGACACCAATGCTGGATTGCTAGAACAAGTGTCATCAACCATTTTTCATAGGTGTATTTGGATAATGACCTCTCCGAGAGAGCTTTGCTAAAAAAAGCAATTGGCCTCTCGTGTTGTAAGAGAACAGCCCCTACTCCTCTACCCGAAGCATCACACTCAATTATAAATGGTTGAGCAAAGTCTGACATGGCCAACATTGGGGCATAAACCATCGCAGATTGTAATGATTCGAAGGCTCTATTGGCTTCCACGAACCAAACAAACTTATGTTGTCCCTCCTTTTTCAACAGCTCCGTGCGAGGTCATGCCAACTTCCCATAATCACGAATGAACCGCCTATAGTAGCCCATTAACCCCAAAAATCCCCATACATCCCTTGAGAAGCGAGGAGTGGGCCACTTAAGAATACAAACTACTTTTCTCGGATCCATCTTTACCCCATCCGCAGAGATCACATCGCCCAAATATTCAAAGTCTTGCCATCTAAATTGACATTTCTTCCTGTTGGCCAGCAAAGAATTCATTGCCAAGGTCTGCAAGGCTATCTTCAAATGAACCAAGTGATCATCCCAAGTGCAACTATAGACAAGAATGTCATTGAAGAACACCAAGACAAATTTCCAAAGAGAAGGACAGAGCGCATCATTCATTGTGGCTTGAAATGTAATAGGCACATTCATGGGCCCAAATGGCATCACAATGAATTCATAATGCTCAGAATGCATTCAGAAGGCTATTTTAGAGATGTCGGATTTCTTTACCCTAATTTGGTGGTAATCGGATCACAAATCAAGCTTGGAGAAATAGTGGGCACCATATAATTCATCAAGCAGCTCATATACTACTGGAATTGGATATTTATCCGGAACAATGGTTTTGTTCAACTCCCTATAATCGACACAAAAACGCCAACTTCCATCCTTTTTCCAAACAAGCAATACAAGAATAGAGAAGGGGCTGGAATTAGGTCAAATAATGCCAATCATAAATATTTCAGCCACAAATTTTTCAATCTCATTTTTTTATTCATGGCTATACCGATAGGGTCGACTACTAATTGGACCACACTCCGACCGAAATGGAATCTGATGATTTGATGGCCGATAAGGTGGTAGCTGAGTGTCTTCACCAAACGCCTCAACATACCATGTTAACAATAACTGTAACTCTTCTTGCTAGGCGGTGGGCAATGTTTCCTCAGCCAAGGCTTGCAGTTTCTCGTCTTTGTTAAGCTCCCATAACCAGACTCCATACTTAACCTCAGTTAGGCTCTTCAAGGCGGCAAGGGAAGAATGAGTCCTAATAAATGCAGGGTCCCCTTTCAAACAAATGGACTGACCATGCCACTGAATTCGCATAGTCATCAATTGCTAGTTAACCTGAACTTCCCTTAAGGTTTATAGCCACGAAACTCCTACAATTACATCAACTCCACCAATGGAAACAGAAAATAGTCTACTATAATCACAAGACATCCCAAATCTAATTACACCCCAAGATAGATGCCAGAGAAGACTAGTCACCTTCCATCACCCAAGCGTATCCAAAGAGGGTCTGTGGGTTACACCAAAAGTCCCAACTGACAGGCAGTGTCTTCGGCCACGAAATTGTGGCTGGCCCCACTATCGACGATAACTATTAATTTTTCCCCAACAATGGCTCCCAAGAGTTTTATAGTCTTAGGGTGAGAAATACCTCCAACAGAAAACATGGGAAGCTCGAGAAAGGCAAGGGATATGCCTGGGTGGTGTTCCAAGTCCGCAGCTAGTCCCTCCTCCATGGCGCCTTCGTCAGTCGATGGAGTTTCATGTTCGCCCAATATTAGTGCACGAAGGGTTTTGTTGGGACAATTATGAAGGGGGTGATGGAGCTGTTTACATTTGAAACATAATCCCTTGGATCGTAAGTCCATGGGTTCTTGGCGGGACATTTAACGGAATGCTCTGGTAGGTGAGTTCAAACCAGCTTGTGGACAGGTTGAAGAAGGAGGTCGTCGAGTGCTGAGAAAGTCTCTAACAGGAACCGCATTAAAGGAGAATTGGGTTTAGATAGGTGGTTTCAGGTTGTATTGAGTGCCAGATCCTCCATGGGTCAGTTTTGACCTGCCCCCTTTTCGCAACCCAGTTGAAATGTGGGTTTCATCCCCTTCACCCAGAAGTACCCCCGACGTAAAGAACCCAATTTCGTGCTCTTTCTCATGCCAATTTCATGGTTTGTAAGAGGGAAAGCACTTCGTGCGAGCGGATTCGCACACGAATTTCGTCTTTGAGACCATTAAGAGCAAGCCCTAGATGAATCGAAGAACTCAAACCTTTGACAAGTGTAGCTCTGGCCACAAATTCATCAATGAAAGCGTCACCGGTCCCCGTCTGCTTTATTGATGCAAGGCCTTCAAAGGGGTTTGCAAAGAGTCCTCCGAAACGATCAAAAAGCTCCGAGGTTAATTCTAACCAAGAAAGCGATGGGTTTTGAACGAACAACCACTGAACTCAATGAAGTACCGGATCGTCCATGGAAACCATGGCCATGGTGACCTTCATATCATCAGTAACACGATGAATAGTGAAAAACTGTTCAGCTCGTGTGACCCATGTAGTAGGATCGTGACCATCATAATAGGGGAGATCGATCCGTCGCAAGGCCATGTGGAATTCGTCTTGTGGGGAAGCTTGAAATGGAGGTTGGGTCGGTGTGTGAGCTTCAAGAATGGGGATGGAGCCAATTTTGAGTGGGGTTTCCGTGAACCCCATTTAACAAAGATGACAAAGACCGCACTTTATCGTGACCCTCATTTTTTTGGCATAGGAATGCCGCTACCAGGTCCTCCAACGAGTCCATTTTCTCCAATTTTGTGCGATGGTGGTTCATTTCTTCAATCAATGTTGCGGCGCTCTTCCCAATTTCTGCGAGGCTCTTTTCTAAGGATTCCAGTTTAGTTTCCATTCTTGTTTGAGTCATGAAGATTGTATTTGAAACCATAAATGCTACATTTTGATATGACATTGCAGCCATAAATGATGTAGTTAATGGGATGCTGGTAAAGGAAATAGGTTTTGCAGTTCAGATAGAGGTTTTCTACAAGCAAAGATGCATGCATAGATTGATAACAACACTCATTATTTACCCAAGAAAGAAGCATGTATATAGTCCAACACTAATTGCATCTCAATGAAAAGAAGAAATAATAATTCAAGATAAAATAAAACAAAAAATCATGTTCCTATTAGGGCTCCCCAAGAAGAAACAGAAGAAGCATAAATATTTTTCTCACATATGGAAGCATAATGAAGGAGATGTCAAATCATACAATTTTTCAGGCAAAGGAAGGAAATCAGAATGATAGATGGCAAACTATAGAATGAAGTTTTTGTATCTCAACGAAAGGAATGAAGTTTCCTTTTTTGGGGGGGTGTCCAATTCCCTCCTGCATAAATATAGATATATGGCAAACTAGGTTAAAGAAATATATAGCTGGGCATCATTCACTAGTTAATTGGTAATGACAATATTAATTGAGATGTAAGCATGAAATGAAGCTAAGAGAATGATAGATTCCTTGTGTACTTTGTGACCTGTATAATGTCATTTAACATATACCTGCATTGGATTCAGATAAAAGTATGAATATGTTCTTCAATGGTCTTAGATCATTCTAAGAGCTTAGCTTTGTCTCTTACAAATGCAGCCACAACATTGAAACAGACAAAGATTAGCCTCGGTGAAATTTGTTGGGTCTCACAACTAAAAGCATAAGTAAACAACAAATGAAAAGAACCAAGAAATAATTGACGAACACCATGTGCAAACCACTCCATCCCTGCACCCAAGTATGGATGTGTACCAGAATGCATGGACAAAAACATAAACCCAAGAACATAAACTTACACACAGACACATTCACAAACGCATGCATGTGAGGATAACTACTAAGTTATAACAACAACAACCTAGTCCTATCCCAATTTTTAGGATCGACTATTTGAGAGACAAATATTAGGAAAAAAAAAAAACAACAATGTTGATTTAATTTGTGCGGATTCTTCTACGCCACTTATTCCTATCTAATACCATCTCCTCAACTAAACTCATAATTATCATGTCTTTACAGATAATTTATATTCAAGTTTACAATAGGTTACCTATACATTTTATTAAATTTTCTATATTTAATTTCTCGATCCTCCTAACAGTGCATCTATGAGTCTTCGTTGTACATGTCCAAACCACCTCAGACGGTACTTTCATATGTTAACTACAATTGAACTAAATCCCAACTTATTACGTATTTTTTCATTTTTAATTCTATTTTTTTTTTATTTTGCTACACATCCACATAAATATTCACATTTCAGCTATAGCCATTTTATACTCTTCTTGTTGTTTAATGGTCAAATATCAGTACCATACAATAATACAAGTCCTATTGCGATTCTATAAAATTTTTTCTTTAAATGTAATGATATCATACAATCACAAAGAACTTCAGATGGCCTTCTTCATTTCATCCAATCTGTTTGAATACTATTATTCATATCATCATCTATATTGCCATCTTTTTAAACGATTGAACTAAAATATCTAAATCGTTCACTTTTTAGTATGTTTTTTTCTTTTTAATCTAATCGTTTTTTTATCATTATGATGATTTCCACTAAACCTACATCTCAAATACTCAGTTTTGGGTCTAATCAATCTAAATCCTCTGAATTCCAGTGTGACCCTTCATAACTCTAATTCAACACTAATACCCTCTTTAATTTTATCAACCAATACTATATCATCTGCAAAAAGTATAACCATGGTATTTTATCTTGGATATTTTTTGTGATTTCATCTATCACTAGTGCAAAAAGAATCATTGCAAAAAGGATGGAGCTTAAAGTTGAACCTTAATGGAACCCAATGTTAATAGAGAAGCTATCGCTCAGACCCCAGCAAATTCTTATGGTGGTCACAACTCCATATATATTTCTAATAAAATTAATGTATTTCAAGAAGATCTCATTTTTCATCCACGCCCATCACAATACATCTTTAAGAACCCTATTATATGCTTTTTTAAGTCAATAAATACCATATGTAGGTCTCTATTCTATATTCTAAATCTCTCCGTCAACTATCGTAACAAGTGAATTGTTTCAGTGATGGCTCGTCCTGACAAATCCAAATTGATTCTGGAACACACTTATCTCCAATCTCAATCTAGACTCTATCACTCTCTCCCATAACTTCATATTATGACTCATAACTTTAATTATTCTACAATTGAAACAATTTTGTATGTCTCCTTTATCTTATATAGTAATACAAGTGTACTCTCCTTCCATGCTTGAGACATTTTCTTAGTTTGTCAAATTTTGTTGAAAAGAACCATTAACCTTTCTATACCAAATTCGCCCAAATATTTCCACACCTCAATAGAAATGCCATCAAATCCTATGCCTTTGTTATTCTTGATTCTCTTTAGGGCCTCCTATACTTAATGAAGACGAATCTTACACTTAAAATCTATATTAATCTCTTCTATAGGTATTGTGATATTTCTTATATCTATTATACTCTTAATATTAAAGAGATTATCAAAATAGTCCCTCTAACGCTTTTTTATGTCTTCGTTCTTTTACAAGTATACTATTAGTTTCGCTTTTAATACACCTAACATCATTTAAATTTTTTCTTTTCCTCTCTTTTAGTTTCGCAATTCTATAAATCTCTTTTTCTCCGTCTCAAATCTCTAGTCACTTGTATAATTCATTATATATTTTACTTTTTGATCCATGAATAATCTTTTCACCTATTTTTTTGTGCTTTTATATTTTTCATATATTTTGCTACTACTATTATTTTTAAGATCCCCATAGCACTCTTGTTTGATTCAAATAGCAGTTTGTATTTTTTCGTTTCACCACCTTGATTCCTTATCTATTGGAGCTCGACTCTTAAATACGCCAAGAATCTCCTTATCTTTACTCCTAATATTAATAGACATCTCTTTCCACATTGTTTCTAAATCATCAATGGCAGACCAAATTGTAATTTCAATTAATTTGTCTCTAAAAGTCATTACATTTTCTTTTTTCAAACTCCACCACTTAATTCTTGACTCCACATATGGTCGATACTAATTTTGTCTTTTAGGCACATATGTCTAAAACTAAGAGCCTATAGTCAGTTGCTACACTCTCCTCTGCTATAACCTTGCAATCCTTACATATCATTCTATCACGTCTCCTAATGAGAAAGAATCTATTTTTCACCATGGGGGTGGGTTACGTTTGTGGACAGATTTGAGGATAGAAGGGACGTTACGTTTGTGGCCCTAGGGTTATGGTGGGAGGAGTACAGATCTCAGATGTCTAAGGCCGTAAGGAGGGTTTCTTTAAGTGAAGCAGATGAAGCAAGAGAGAGGGTGCGAAGGAGAGAGTGAAAGAAGTGAGAGAGAGATAAGGGGAGAGAGACTACTTACCTAATCGAGAAGTGGAGTGGAGGTAGATCAAGCGAGAGAGAAGGAGCGAGAGAGAGAGAGAGAGTCTAGACTTTCAATAGGTGATTGCCATGCTCCAAGAGGAAGTTACACTCACATCTCTGCGCAATTGCAAAGCCAGAACTTTTACTTGGGGCAAGTGTGAGCAAAAAGATATTATCGATACAAAATAGAAAAATTAATTTAAAAAATAACAAAAAGCAATATTTCAAGATAATGAACAGGGAAAAGCTTACAGGGAGTAATTAATCTTTTTCCAATAACATAAAAACTCCAGTAATTGATTGGCTTCTTATATGTAAATAGTTGATTTTTTAATAAGTACTTAAAAGGGAAATGAAAAACAAAATAAAGAGTAATCATGTTTTACTCTCTTATTTCTTCCCATTGGGTTATTTGAAATAGAAATCATTTTTTTTTTTTGCTAGACCACAATTAGATATGGTACAGAAATTAAGAGGAAAAGATGATATGTAAAGATATTGTCCATTAAATTGTTAATGTTTTCAGGAAAAAAAAAAATGCAAGCTATAGATCTTTACAAAATCATGTTTTTTCCAATTCCAAGTGTCCAATTTTGTTTCAGTCAAGTAATATTCTTCTTCTTTTACCTGATTATTCAGAGGAAATTATGGCATATTCAGGAAGGGGCAATTTACTTTATTATATGCTCAACCTTTAGCCAAATTCAACACCAAGAGGAGGAACTTTTGGAGCAGCAATGCCCCCTTCCTCTCGCTTGGGAGTGTCTCCACTCTCCAATTCATAGGGCCACCATTCACAGGATATCCATCCAGACCAACAATATAAACCTTCCATGCTCTTCTTATTTAAAGGTAATTTGGAACTTAGGAAGTCACTTCATCTATATATCTAGACAATAGAACAAGTTTACCATCAGTACAAGGTCAGGTCCAATTGTGACACAATGCTCCAGGACGATCGACGACAATGGCCAGCACAACTGGATTATCTAATGCTGCTTGCAGCTTTGTACAGTTCTTTTACAGACAATCACCTAGAGATACTCGATAAATAAAAGGGTCTCCCATCAGGCTGCAAGAGTGTATACTGCTTCAAACACCAGGCAACAAAGTAGAAAAATTAAACGCGCATGGGGCACGCCAATGTTTATAATCTAAGCAATTAACTGGGCAGCCCTATTGGATTGCTTTGAAGGGGTGGGGGATGCTATTGAGGTTATCTCAATCATTTATAGTTGCAAGGATTGTTTTCCCACCAATAGTGAGAGGCTAATATGAAATCTATAATTCAAACCTTAGCCCTGCATTGGTGAAGTTATAGAGCAATAATGCACCTACACTTTGAAGGATGTGCAAAATACCTAATTCCAGGATAGAGTGTTACCCTTTCGAATGGCCCATGGTGCATCAGTGCAAAAGGAGGACGATATAAAGAAGCAAGATTATCACGAGAACTTTCTGCTGTTGATGCAGCACCTTGTTCAGATTCCCAAACTCCAGGATGTTTCATTTCCTCGTTAAAATTGCGGAAAGCAACTAAGGAACTTGCTTCACGTGATGGATACCCCATTCTCGATGCACTACAATTACAGGCACGTAATAAATTGGAGCACCAATACCAATATAATATGATATATAACTAGCATAAACACAAAAGGAATATCCAGGACATGGTTAGGATGGTCAATGTTAAGCATGCAGACTTGCTCATAGAGGAATATGTAATGTTCAAGGTCTGCTAATATATTGGACCTATAACAGATAGAAAATAGAGAATAAAATTTACTAATTTATCGTTCAATTAAGTAGAATACAATCAAAATGAGAAGATAGATGCAGAACAATTCCAAAAGAAAAATGAAAATTCTAATTAGCATGTGCATCACAACCATAGTACAGGAGCATTGACAAGGAGAACAAGAAACCATAGAAAATGACCAGTTTGGGTTGTTCATTGAATGAAGAGCCTTTACTCAAATGATCACCAAATAGGAGTCTATACCACTAACCTATGAAAAGGTGTAGGGTTCAAGTCACACCCCCACCCCATTCCCTAGCAACAAAAATAAATCAACAGCAACAACAAGCACCTAGCCCTTAATCTCAAATTTTGAAGTCGGGCATTTGAGAAACAAATATCGAGAAGATGAAAAAAAAATGATTTAATTTATACGAATTCTCCTACATCAATCATTCCTATTTAAGACAATCTCTCCAACTAAACTCTTAACTATCATATTTTTGTGGATAATTTACATACAAGTTTTTAACGACCTACCTCTCCGCTTCACTAAATCTCCGATATATAAGTTATCGACCCTCCTAACCGGTACATCCTTGGGTTTTCGTTGCACATGCCCAAACTATCTCAAACGATACTCTCGCATCTTGTTCACAATTGATCTAACTCTCAATTTATTAAGTATATTTTCATTTTTAATTCTATCTCTTCTAATTTTGCCGTACATCCACCTAAACATTTTCATTTCAACTATAGTCATTTTCTACTCTTGTTATTGTTTAATGTTGTTGCTTAATGACCAACACTCAGTGCCATATAATAGTGCAGATCTTACTGCGATTCTGTAGAACTTTCCCTTCAAATGCAATGGTATCGTGTGATCGCAAAAAACTCTGGATGTTTTTCTCCATTTCATCCAATCTATTTGAATCCTATGATTTACATTTCCATCTATATTACCATCATTCTAAATGATGAAACCGAGATATCTAAAACATTCACTTTTTGATACTTCTTTTTTCCCTAACCTAATCGTTTCTTCATTATTTTGATGACTGCCATCAAATCTATATCTCACATACTCAGTTTTTAATCTGCTCAATCTAAATTCTCTAGATTATAGTGTGACCCTCTATAACTCTAATTTAGTACTAATACCCTCTCTAATTTTATCAACCAACACTATATCGTCAGCAAAAAATATACACTATGGTATTTCATTTTGAATATTTTTTGTAATTTCATCCATCACTATTGCAAAAAGGATGGAACTTAATATCGAATCCTGATGGAACCCAATGTTAATAGGGAAGCTATCATTCAGACCCCCCGACAAATTCTTACATTGGTTATAACTTTTTTATACATATCTCTCATAAGATTAATGTACTTTTTTCATAAACGATCACTACAATACGTCTCTAAGAACCCTATCATATGTTTTTTTTTTTTTGAGTCAATGAATACTATATATAGATCCCTCTTCTGTACTCTAAATATCTCCATCAAATAATTTAACAAGTGAATTATTTCAGTAGTGAATCGTCGTAACATAAATTCAAATTGATTCTGAAATACATTTACCTCCATCTCAATCTATGCTCTATCACTCTCTCATAACTTCAAAGTGTGACTCATAAGTTTAATCCCTCTATAATTAAAACAATCTTATATATCTCATTTATTATTATATAATTATACAAGTATATTCTCTTTTCATGCTTGGGGCATTTTCTTGATTTACCAAATTTTGTTGAAAATATCCATTAACATTATTATATCAAATTCACCCAAACATTTTCACATCTCAATGGAAATACCATCAGGTACTATAATTTTATTATTCTTCATTCTCTTTAAAGTCTCCTTTACTTCATAGAGACGTGTCTTACGTTTAAAATCTATATTAATCTCTTTTACAAATATTACGATATTTTTTATACCTATTGTACTCTCAACGTTAAAGAGATTATCAAAATAATCATTCCAACACTTTCTTATGTCCTCATTCCTTACAAGTATTCTATTGGTTTCGCTGTTAATACACCTAACACCATTTATATCTTTTTCCTTACTCTCCCTTAGTTTAACAATTCTATAGATCTCTATTTCTCCGTATTTAGTATCCAGTCTCTTGTATAATTCATTACACACCTTACTCTTTGATTCATAGATAATCTCTTTTTTGCACTTTTATATTTTTCATATGCCTAGCTACTTCTATTATTTTTCATGATCCTATAACACTTTCGTTTGGTTCGGATAACAGTTTACATTTCCTCGTTCCACCGCCAAGACTCCTTGCCTATTGAAACCCAACCCTTAGATAGGCCTAAAATCTCTCTACCTATACTCTTAATATCCTTAGACACCTCTTTTCACATTGTTTCTGAATTATCATTAGTAGACTGATTTACTATTTGAATTAATTTGTCTCTATTTGAGATTCAACCACTTAATTCTTAGCTCCACAAATGGAAGATACTTCTTTTGTCTTTTAGACACATGTTCATTTAAAAATAAAAGCCTATGTTGAGTTGTTATACTCTGTGCCGGTATAACCTTACAATCCTTACAGGTCATTATATCACCTCTCCTGGTGTGAAAGAAATCTATTTAGCTAACATTCAACCCGTTTCTATATGTAAATATGTGCCACTTTTTTCTTGAAGAAGATGTTTACTAATACCAAATCAAATTTCATGGCAACCTCATTCATACTACCAAAACCAAAGTTTCCATTAATGCTTTGAATCTCTTATTTTTCTCTCCTATATGTCCATTTAGCTCTCCTCTAATAAATAACTTCTCTCCACAGGTATGAGTTGTATAAATTTATCTAAATCCTCCCAAAATTATTTTCTACTAATTACATCTATACCTACTTTGGGCAAATATATATTGACTTATTAACTACGTTTTCTCCATTTACTAACTTAACAAACATAATTATATCTCCCTTTTTTTCTTATCTCAACTAGGGGTGCAAGTGGTTCGCGTTAAACCAATAACCCGAACCAGTTCAGTTTAAAAAAAAAAAAAAAAAAAAAAATCGGTTCAAACCGAACCAAACCGAAATTATTTCGGTTTGGTTTTTTAAATTCGATTCGATTCGGTTTGAACCAAATAATATTATTTTAATTACTTTTTATATTAAAAATCTAATTTAATTATTTTTTTCTTGTATTTTTGTAAAGTCCAAGTGATGGATTAAGTTATATTATTTTAAAAAAAATATTATTCATAAAAATATTTTTCTCCAAAATTATTCTTGATATGGTTTAAATAAATAAAAAAAACATTGCTTTAAAATCTAAACTAATTTAAAATTATTCTTAGAATTAAACCCTAAATAGTTTTAAAAAATATTATATTTGGACAAAAGAAAAGGAGACCCATATGCCTTCTACACATTAGTGGTAAATGGCATCTCCTTGTACCAAAAATAAATAAATAAATAAATTAGTAGCAAATGAAAAAAAAATCAGTTTAAATCGAACCAAACTAAATTTTTCTAGTTCTGTTTGGTTTAATCCGAATTAAATTCGATTCAGTTTTTTGTTTAAATTTTTTTAAAATTTCAATTTTCAGTTCGGTTCGGTTCGATCACTAAACCGAACCGAACCTTTGACACCCCTAATCTCAACTACATCCTCTAATAAGTCCTTATGTACAATTATTCCTATCTCATTCTTAATTATATCTCTACCTGTATACCAAACCTTATGACCACAACGTCTTACTACTTTAGCCTTCTTCCCCACCCACTTACTTTCTTGGAGACGTGATATTAATTTTTCTTTTATTCATTAATTTTTCTATCTCTCCTAACTTGTCAGCTGAGAATTCTATATTCCAAGTGGTTAGTCGAATCCTATTTTCATGGACTATCTTATTTACCCACACCCTATTCCCATGTTAACTTTTCACTACGTTTGGAATCCGATGTAGCGTGTCACTGAGGGGGAAAACACCCCCAATGTTTTCCTAAATGTCTCCCATTTTTGACAAAAGATTTTACGCTGACTATCGACCTTCCGCAACCCTACTCCTTATGGGCACATTCCACTTTATCCGTTTTTGCACTGAACATAGCAGAGAACAAACAAGAACTAAATCTGTCAGCACGTTACATGTTTGAATCCAGATCATGCGACGAAAAACACCAAAGGTCTTTAGAATATCACAAAAAATAAATATCAATAACACAGGCATAGTACGGCCATGGATGCAATGGTATCAGACACCAACAGGTAATGCTAAATAAAACCAGAAATTATAATCCCAAAACAGGGAAAATAAGGGAAAAATTGGGGGGCAATAAAGAACAAGATGCTTTAATGGCCGTAACCACCTCGTAATCACCTTATTACAGGCTCATAAAATGATAAATTGAGGAAGTACTACGAGAGTCCTATGCAGTTAAATCAACCACTAAAACCTATGAAGATGGCAATTACTAAATTAGTGAGCTTTGAGCCATTATTTTGATATAAGATAACAAGTGGTTTCCCTTTTGTTCCAATGATTTTTTTTTTTTTTTTTGTGATGTCTTAATAAAGAATATGTCTGTAGTAATACAGAATGTGATGTCCTAATAAAGAATATCCCTGTAATAATAGAGAGTCTTGCACGTCTTTTTTAGACAAAGGGACACAACTTTTGGCATTTCAGCATCTTTAACATAACTCATCGATAGAACCAAATTGTTGAAAAATCAATTGAAACTAATAAGAAAAAAGGAATTGCCAGGTATTTTTCTTTCATCCAATGTGGATTTTCTCTACCTTAGTTTCTTGTTTATTACATTTTTCTTCTTCTTTTTTGGTCAACAGGGTGAGGAGATGATTTCGGGGTAACCCAACAATGAATGTTTTTAAAAGATCACATGTAAACTTGATCATAGGCCAAACCTGTACAACATAGCATCATCATAAAGAGATTCCCTAATGACTGGTAGAGGAGGGCGCACTTCATCTCCATCATCTTGCCAAACATTATCATTTTCCAAGGTCTTCAAATCACTGAGTACAGCCATTACATGTTCTAAGTTTATTTTAGTGAAAACCAAAATAAGGAGATGAACAAAATCAAATAAAATAACTTGTGCAACATACGATGAGTTTTGATCTGGGAGGGATTCAACAATTTCCTTAGGTGTAGACTCTGTAAATGATGCCACCACTCCTCCTTCATTACCCACATAGAACAGCTGAATAGCTTCTTCAAGCTTCCAACTTGTAGCCTGCTCTCACAACATTCAACCAATCAGCGAATAAACAAACAGCTTTGCGATAAGCAAAAAAATAAATAAATAAAAATTAAAAAAAATAACTCACATCTGCAATACATATTATATATATACATATATATATATGAATAAATGAATATGCCCAATAAAAGAATAGAAATTTGTTATCAGATGGAATAACCTTACAGGGCATAATACACACAAGAGCTAGCATGAACAACCAAAATAATGAGATAGACCCAGATTTAATGAGAACAATGAGAGAGGTGGCATTTTTATCCCACATTGCTTGGATATAGAGAGAACTAGGAGAGAGAGGTGTATAAATAAAGAGTAAAAGGAAATACAGTAAAGTTTCATGATAAAGACGTCGCGGTCGGACCGCGAGGGACTGTTTAATAAAAGACTGTGGTTGCGCCGTATTGATTCGCGGTGTAATTACTTAAATGATATTTAATTTAAACTAAACCGTTTTTTCTTCTAACACCGGTTTGACCCATGGTTGAACTGCGGTCCGGTCCGATTTTAATAACTATGCCCTCAAGTACTATTCCTAAAAGTTACAGAAAATACATTTGTGTTACCAATAGTACCTCGCTGAGAAACATTTGTCATAACGTGTGGTATCTTCTGAACATTTTTTTTAGGCTTCTTTCATATATGTAACAATAGATTTTCCTTCTCACCATTTAGGATAGCCAATAATTTCATAGCATCACCATGTCAAATGGCCCAATTCACCATAATAACTGCATACCACATTGTTTGGCTTTCTATTTAGATTATTTTGATGCTTCACAGAGAAACACCATTCTATAATTATGTTTCTAGTCCACAAGCAATCAATAAAAAGGTACTTAGTAGTAATGTTGTAAACACCCATATCAAACCAGGGCAAATGCACCATAAGAAAGCGAGAATACTCATAAATGTACGAGCTCATCTTTCGACAACATTAACCAATAATTTACTGTGGCACCCACTAATTTACTGCAAAATTTAAGGTTCTGTTTAGAAAGAAGAGGTGACTTATACAAAAATTTTTTAAATGAGGAATTCTACTTAAAAATGTCATAAAATAGCATACAAACATAAAGTTGCTAAAATTACTCTCTCAAGGAGTGTCAATGTGTGTTTGTGACACAAGGGAAGGGTTAGGGCAGTTAGAACTCAACAAATGGAGCTAGAATAGGCTGATTGTGGTTAGAACAATAACTGGATTTTGCGGAAAAAAAAAATCAAATAAAAACTCTTTATTGAGAGGAGAAACAGTAATATCATAAAGTAACCACCATTTTCCTATTTATACTATTTAGGACAAACCATAATTCTATTAAAATTTTTTAAATAGTAAAATAAAATAGAAAAAGGAAACAAAAAGTAATCGAAACTTTCTAAATAGAAATCTAAATAAAGAAAGAAAACTAATAGGAAACTAAAAAAAAATAAAACTTTCTAATATCTCCAATCTTCACATATCATTCTCTCCTAGTAGGGAAAGACTCATCCTCAAGGCTGGACTCATCTTCATTTTTCAAGGCAGAGTTGGAAGCCAAATCAATTTCTTTGATGTAATCCTTCATCTTCACTGTATGATTGAGCTTGGTTAACTTTTTCTTTTTGAGAGACTCCAAAATCTGCCAAGAGAGCATTGAGTTCCACAAACTCCTTATTAGTCTCTTCCTTGAGAGCTGTTTTTCTAACTCTTTTGAAGTGGCAGAAGTTCAGTAGGCTTTTTCACCACAGTTTCATATTCTACTGAAACCTCTCACAAATTATCATTCTCTTCTTCCGCGTCATCATCACCATCATCAAGAAAATCATCTTCACTTTCACTTTTCTAATGCTTCTTTGGTCTAAAACATTCACCACTATAACTTCCTTTTTATGTCATTCTGAAATCAATCCAAGCAATGCTTTTGACTCTTCCTTAAAAGGAGACTAAGTGTACCTCTTGTTATCCTTGTAGGAGTAAGTATCATGATCAAACATCCAAATTCCCAACATCCATTGGTACAACTTCACATAAAGCTTCATCTTCCAAGCTATCACCCATTACGAATGTCACCAAATGTTGTGAAGTCACCTATATCTTATGCCCCTTCTTTAACTAACCCACCATATACACATAAGAATGTTTTATCGTAGGAAGGTTCAACTTGTCCTCAGCCACCTTTAATATGATATTTTCCATGCTTACTCTATCAATAACAAGATAACAAACCTTACCTCCACGACCAACAGGCGTATGAAAAGTATGAGACCTCCTCCAATCTTCTACTTCATCTTTAATTGTTGTCGTCATCACTCCTCACACCACCAAAGACTCATCTTGCATTGGTTGAACATCAATTTCTTCTACCTCCTCATTATATTAATCAAAACCTGTATCTAACTCTTCCTCAAATTCAACTACTTCAATCCTCAATTGAAGATCAATTTCTTCTATCTTCTCATCGTATCATCAAAATTTGGATCTAACTCTTCATCAAAAACTCCATTTTGATCAAGAGCATGTAGTAACTGCTCTTCCAATCCACCTCAAGCCGCTCGATTTGCAGGTCCAGCTTCATGAAAAGAGTTCACATCCTTGACTTCCTCTTCTTTCTCAAGATTTGGAAGCTCGGGTTGTTTGTAGTTGCCTTCCTAATATCTTGAATCTTCCTGCATCAGTTTGTGTGTAGATTAGGCCCAACAACTTTTTCCACAACACGTGTACTCAACACTAGTACAACATGAAGTTAGAAGGATTGGGTTTACATTAATAGGAAAGAGTCAACACAACTTCTAATTGGATTGAGATGACCCAACTTGGCTTGATGTAGCTAATAGGTTTAGCCATTAAAGAAGTTAGTAACTGGAGATACATTGTAACTTACATAGCACATATTTTGTTTTTATCTAAAAAATTTTAATACATAGGTTTGATAACACTATAATAGATGCATTACTTAATAGATAGGTTTGATAACACTATAATATAACAGTAACACATTTACCAAAATTGTTGAATGGGAATATATAAATAAGTAGATGTCTTTCAAAGGCATTAATTTTATAAAACTATGGCTTACATGTGCATGTCTTACAAACAAGTGATTTTCAAGTTAGCTGGTCAACCCACTACCCGGCATGTTTATCTCGATTTTCTAAGAGTGTCAACACAATGTTTAACATGAACATGATTAAGGTGACCCTACATTGGCCAATTTCATTGAGGTTCAGGTCATGTCTGCAAGGCGTGTACCATATCAATTCCCCTACTCAAGAAGCAATAAAACTATGGGCTTACATGTGCATGTGGTCCGTTTTACATCCACACACACAACAAACATACACAAATGAGAATAAACAAAGTTCATGGCAACCTAGCAACTATAACTTAGTTCAGTATTTTGCATCATTGTCCATTAATGGGGCAATATTCCCCAATACTCTCCTCCGCTTTTCTCCACTGATGTGACATTTTGTATTATTATACTTGCAACATTTCTCAACCATAACAAAATACTTGTTACATAGAAATGTCAGGCTTTTGAAGAAGTCATTAAATTTATCCATAAAACTATACTAATAAATTTTGGAATTGAATTCTATTTTTTCTTCTGGTAGATGCTTAACTAGTATCCAAAAGGGGCCTAGAATTTCAGGACCTTGCCAAACTACTAGCTTTAGTTTCTTGACAATCACGTCAGTCGCTGTACCCATCCTTTAGAACGAGAAGGGGAATAAAAATCAAAACAATGCCCATCATATTCTTTTGAGAAAGGGAATAGAAAGAAAAGAAATAAACAAAAATAATTACAGGTTCCTTAGAAAAGCAAGAAAAAAGAGAAGTAGGTAATAAAATATCTAACACATCGTATTGAATTGAGTAGTGATTTTCCATAGCAATCTATCATAGCCAACCGGACAAGAGAATTGATGATCGAAACCAAACCAGAAAAGAAAAATTGTTTCGCGTTATTTGTCTTCAGTCCAACTCAAAACATAAATATCAAACCCTAAAGCATCAAAATAACAAAAGTAAAGAACCCATTAACGGAAATTGACTGCAATCCACATACGAGAGAAAGGAGTGAACTGGTGAAGAAAAAGATATTAGTAGAAAAGCATTGAAAGAGTTGGGGGCAGTGGGAGGAGGGAACCTGAAGGAATTGAGTGGCAGTGTCCGCGGACTGACCAACCGCGATCTCGAGGAAAGAAGAAACCATATTTTGCTTATCACTCGGCGAAAGAAAATTCTCCATTGAAGATTGACCTCGCCCGGAATGCTCAAGCTTTCCAAAGATTTGGAGACAGAGATTTTTTATCTAGGGTAGGTTTTAGTACGGTGTCGGTCCTTTCGCTTCTCCGAGAAGAGAAAAAGAGAGAGGAGAGACAATTTATTGGTAATTTGTATTGGTACGGTAAAGGTAACTTTTGAGGAATTTAGAAATTCTAATTTATTTGAGGAATATAAAATATAGTCTTCAATAGCTTACAATCCCAACAATTTTATGTTAATTTTTAAAATATAAGTAATTGTAATATTTGTATTTTATGTAGGTATATTTTTTTCTTGCAAAATATAATATTTATTATTAGATGTGGGTCTTGATTTCATAGATCCATATCCTTGTAACTCAAACGAAAACTTGGTGAGAAGTCTTGAAACTTACAAAAAATCACCGGAGGGTATTCCAACGGGAGAGATACCGACGTTCAAGTTAGAAATAGTGATTTTCAAACAAAATTAAAACAAACTGAGAGATAAAGAAGAAAATCAGATCTCTCTGTGACATATGTGTCAAGTGTTGAGTCAAGAAAACTTATCTGGACTGCTATGTATCGAAAGCTTTTATAGGATATTCTGTTAGAGTCGTGTGAACTCAGGGTGTTGCAATCGTAATTTCCTTACGCAGAGATTTGGAGATTTCGGGATTTCAATAATCAAATTATTCGAAAGATTTAACATTCTTATCATATAGGAAATTGAACATATATGGAAATTTCTTCCCTTATCCGAAAAATATACTTCATACCAAGGTAGGAAACAAACATTGTTTGACTCAATGAAATATTACCTTTGATTTGGTAAGAACCGAATGGGTTGATTGTTAATCATCGGTCAAGGGAGAGACGAGTATTCGGGAGCGATCGAATAGACATTATCGGGAATCAATAGAAATCTTATTGAGTGGTTAGGGCGGCATGGATCCATTCAGGGAGATAAATCCCGCTAGTAGATCAAGGCAACGTAGACCCATACAGAGAGATAGATCCCATCGGTGGATCAGGGTGACATAGGTCCACTCGTGTCTAAGCGTACTAACCCCTTTTGAATCACGAGCCTTATGTTGGACACTTCTCAAATTAAGCCTTTTTTAATGGGGTCCCATCATTTGCATCCGACTCGAAGTATCGTTTCTTCACGCCCCAACCCACTCCCGAGCCGGGCACGCGACCAGCCCACCGCGGCACCTCGATGCACGGGCACCACATCCCGCACATTGAAGTACCGTAAGGCTGACAGCATTCACAAAATCCAGATTTTCAAATCACAGAGATCCCCAAGTGATAAAAATAATACATATATGCCTCAATACAAATTAAAACAAGTGAGAGTTAACCTTATACAGACCAGAAGAATTATAAATACAGTCATCCCAATTTAAACAAATACAATGGTCATCCTAACTTTCTCAAAATGATACAATAACCTCAATACATAGCGGAAGAGCGTATAGTCATATCCCGGCCCAGTAGTCTCCAAAGAATATCCAATACAACAATGCGTAAAAATCTCTTAGTCTGAGTCTACACCTGTAGGAGGGAAATGTGAGGGGTGAGTACCGTAGAAAAGGGAGGTTGGTACTCAGCAAGTCGGGGGGATGACATACTACAATTAATTTTAGGGTGAACAGGAGTGTCAAAGATATGTCCCAATAAATCTATAGTATGCAAAAAATATTATGGCATCTCAATAAATCATTCACGGCATACGTGTCAAATCAAATATACATTCATTATGCATGTCCGTCATATCATGTAGAGCCGGCCGAAATTATCCCGGCAAGGGCCATGGTTGGCCAAGGACGGGCAACGTTGGGAGTTTTCACGGTGCAAGTAATAAAATAAGGCTCTCCACCTCAACGTTGGCCACAGACTACTCCAACTAGCCTGTATATATATATATCGCACACGTATCAAGGATCAAGCGTGTATGGAAACCCGCCGATGCTAGACCTACCAAGGTCCTCCCCGAAGTGGCTCAACCGATGACTGTCCGTACAATATGTATGACAATCTGACGGATACCCCCTGCAGAGGCGTATCCGGGCACAACAGGTGCCTCTACCAAATGTCTTTCATAGCTACGGAATATCATAGGAAGCATATCATCATTATCACAGTATCCAAGGGGCATCTAGCCCAAATCACATATGTCAAGCCAAGTCATCAAGCCATATCATGTCAAAAACATGTGCCAATATGCAATGGAAGCATAAAATCATGTGGATATATCAAAGTGTGGCACAATCATCAAGTATCAAAATCATGTATGCATATCGATATAAACAAGTTGGGACACTCCATATATCACAAAACATTTTCATAAATCCAAAGAAATAGGTCAATCATACCATTTTAAATCATACATTTGAAAGCTTTTTAAAACACGGTATCAATTAAAAGTAGATGTCAAGTCCCACTCACTGTTAGGGGAGAATAACACACTCCCCAATATCTCCACAAAGCGTAAATCAAGTGTTCCCTCCATTCAACTCAAATAACTTTTAGGGAGACAAACAGTCTGTAGATTTTTAACCTGCGCAGTCATGGAAAATAGACTATAACTTTGGCTATACCAGTCCAAATCAGATGATTCTTATCTCATTTTAAAGCTAAGAGATAGCACTATAACTTTCATTTTGCATACTTCCTCAGATTCAATTCATAGAATTCCCGGTAAGCCTCATTTTGTTACTATCATATTTAAGTTTTGGATTCTGTCCAGTTTTTGTGTAGAAACCATAACTTTCATTCTACTCACCAAAGTCTAATGAAATTTTAACATGTTATATCTAAGATGAAGATCTACAACTTTTGTGTTTTGAGTTCTATCCAAATATGTCTGGAAGGGGTTGAACAAAATTCATGAACAGGACAGATACGTTTTAGTGAAACATAACGTTTCTGTCAATACAGTTTTAAGGAAAATTGTATAACTTTCAATTTCCTCATGCGAAATGGATGAAAGTTTTATATGTTATAGGAAAGAAGTATATCTATAACTTTCATGTTTTGTGTTTCTTCAAACTAAGACTGGAGAGGGGTCGTTTTTACTCACTACTGTCAAGGTTCAAAACAGGACACTTTTATGTCGAGTTTCAGGAAAAGTGCCATAACTTTTGGCACAGGCATCAGATTTTGGTGATTCTTATCTCGTAGGAAAGATAAGACTTAGATCTACAATTCATATAACTAGTACATTTTTAAAT
Source organism: Dillenia turbinata (assembly GCA_037126225.1). Taxonomy (NCBI): domain Eukaryota; kingdom Viridiplantae; phylum Streptophyta; class Magnoliopsida; order Dilleniales; family Dilleniaceae; genus Dillenia; species Dillenia turbinata. Next base: position 21,117,804 of record JBAMMX010000011.1, on the reverse strand, counting down.
TCTGGCTCTAAGATACCTTAAAACAGAGATGAAGTCAAGGACAGAAATAATTTAAAGTGAGACAGGATAAAATTTCTTACCTCACTTTCTTTGTTTTCCTCTCTTGCTTCTCTACTTGTTCTCACGAATTTGGGAAGAATGAATAAGCATTCTAAGGCCTTCTTCTTTTATTAACATTGTTTCAAGTCCACCAATAGCCCAAACTTGTATGACATTTGATTGGGCAAATTTTTTTTTTCCTTTCACCCATGACATGTGTCCTCAAAATGTGGCAAGAAGCTCCATTTGTTCCCTTCCACCCTCTCCATTCGGCCAAGCAACTTCTCCTCACCCTCACACTTGTTAAATTTAGCTCTTTTTAAAAATTACACTTGTCAATGTTTACTCTAAGTTTACCTTTAATTGCCAATAGGTCTTTTGACTTATAGATACTCAAATTTGATCCCAAAAATTTTCATAATTACACATTAGATCCAAGATCTTATATTAGACCTAATTTAATTTATTTAGTGTAAAATAAGTTCATTGGGCCTTCTCGAATTCCGAACGACAATTTGTCAAAATTTTGCTGTTAAATCTAAAAATCTCATATTCGGTAATTATGTAAAATTTCACACTCCTAAATCCATGTATTTCATTAAAGACCCTTTTTTAGGTTATTTCGGAAATTTTATCTTTGCAGAACTTCGAAGCGAAAATTTTGGTACCGTTATTTTGAAAAAATTTCTTAGTGAAAATTTGATATCATACTCATGAAGTGACATCATATATGTATATAAGACCGAGTACATATAAATACACCGAGAGTCGGTGTTACATTTTTCTAACCCCCTAAAATAAGTTTCGTCCTCGAAACTAAAATAAAGCAATACAGGGAAAGGAAAAACTATTCAGTAAATAGACGAGGGTACTATCCTTTCATAGTCTCCTCAGGCTCCCAAGTCTCCTCCTCAACCTGGTCACTACGCCACAAAATACGTACTAACAGGACATCCTTGCTTCGCAGTCTACGGATCTGCCGGTCAAGGACTGCTACGGGCTGTACAGGTAAACTCATGTCCGCGCGTAGCTCAACTGGTGGATGCTCTAAAACATGAGAAGGGTCAGGCATATATCTCCTAAGCATCGAGACATGGAACACATTGTGAATACGTGCCAACTCCTCTGGCAGCTCCAATCTGTATGCCACACTTCCGATCCTATCAAGGATACGGAAGGGCCCAATATACCTGGGGCTCAGCTTGCCTCGCTGCTTGAAACGGATCACCCCTTTCCAGGGTGAGATCCTCAAGAAAACCATGTCTCCCTTCTGAAACTCCAGTGGTCGCCACATACGGTCTCCATATGGCTTCTATTGATCCTGGGCGGCTGTCATCCTCTGTCGGATAATCCTGACCTTCTCCCTCGTCTCCTCAACAAGCTCCACACTGCTGAGGTGCCTTTATAGACTTCGTCCCAGCAAAGGTGTGCGGCATCGCCTCCCATACAATGCCTCGTATGGAGGCATCCCGATACTTGCCTGGTAGCTGTTATTATATGCAAACTCTACAAGTGGTAAATGACGATCCCAGCTACCATGAAAGTCAATAACACAAGCCCGAAACATATCCTCAAGTGTCTGAATCGTACGCTCTGACTGGCCATCTGTCTGAGGATGATAGGCTGTGCTAAAGTTCAGTCTAGTGCCCAATGCCTCCTGCAACCTGGGCCAGAACCTAGACATGAACCTGGGGTCCCTGTCTGAAACAATCGACATAGGCACCCCGTGAAGTCATATGATGGTGTCCATATAGAGACGTGCCAACGCCTCCAAGGAGTAGTCACTACGGATGGGGATAAAGTGTGCAGATTTAGTGAGTCGATCGACAATCGCCCAAATCGCATCATGCTGCGTGGATGTCCTCGGTAACCCCATCACGAAATCCATGGTAATATGTTCCCACTTCCATTCAGGAATGGGAAGGGGGCGGCTAAAATACCCGCCGTGGTTTCGGTGCTCGGCCTTCACTGTGGCACACAAGCACCGTGCTACAAACTTTGCTATCTCCCGCTTCATGCCCGACCACCAATAACTGCCTCTGATGGTACGGTACATCTTTGTACCCCCGGGATGCATAGCATAAGCCGAAGAGTGTGCCTCCTCAAGGATAGCACGTCGAAATTCAACATCAGCTGGAATACATACTCTGTCTCTGAACACCACGAGTCCATCAGCACTTCCATTCAGGAATGGGAAGCGACTGTAAAATACCCGCTGGTTTCTGGTGCTCAGCCTTCACCTGCTGGCACACCAAGCACCGTGCTACAAACTTTGCTATCTCCCGCTTCATGCCCGACCACCAATAACTGCCTCTGATGGTACGGTACATCTTTGTACCCCCGGGATGCATAGCATAAGCCGAAGAGTGTGCCTCCTCAAGGATAGCACGTCGAAATTCAACATCAGCTGGAATACATACTCTGTCTCTGAACACCACGAGTCCATCAGCACTTCCATTCAGGAATGGGAAGCGACTGTAAAATACCCGCTGGTTTCTGGTGCTCAGCCTTCACCTGCTGGCACACCAAGCACCGTGCTACAAACTTTGCTATCTCCCGCTTCATGCCCGACCACCAATAACTGCCTCTGATGGTACGGTACATCTTTGTACCCCCGGGATGCATAGCATAAGCCGAAGAGTGTGCCTCCTCAAGGATAGCACGTCGAAATTCAACATCAGCTGGAATACATACTCTGTCTCTGAACACCACGAGTCCATCAGCACGAACTCGGAAATCCTCGCCCTCTCCTCGGCAGATCCGATCGTGAATAGTCTGAAGCTCTACATCTGTACCTTGAAGCTCTTTGATGCGGTCAAGTAGTGTAGGCTGCACCTTAAATCAATCTAGTAGTGTACCCTGCTCATCGCTGGCCAAGCTGACTCCCAAAACTCGGAGTCCTACCAAGTAGGAGATGTAGGCTCTCTCTGCTACCTGAGAAGTGGTAGAAGAAGATGACTTCCGGCTCAAGGCATCTGCTACTACATTTGCCTTACCCGGATGATAGTCAATAACCAAGTCGTAGTCTTTCAGCAGCTCTAACCATCTCCTCTGTCTTAGGTTTAGCTCTCTTTGAGTAAATAAATACTTCAAGCTCTTATGGTCTGTGAAGACCCTGCAGGTAACTCTATATAAGTAATGCCGCCATATCCTCAGTGCGAAGACTATTGCTGCCAGCTCTAGATCGTGAGTAGGGTAGTTCACATCATGTTTCTTCAACTGTCTCGAAGCATAGTCGATCACCCGTCTATCCTACATCAATACGCAACCCAACCCCTACCGGCTGGCATCACTGTACACAACATACTCCCTGCCGCTTGTAGGGAGAGTGGAGCAGAACTTGACGTCTTTCTTCGTCAATCGGGAGAGTGGAGCAGCAATCCTCGAGAAACCCTCTACAAATCGTCTATAATAACCAGCAAGTCCAAGAAAACTCTGGATCTCAGTAACGGTCTGTGGCTGCTCCCACCTCAATATGGCCTCTACTTTTTGCGGATCAACAAAAATCCCCTCCGCAGAAATAATGTGGCCCAAAAATCCAATTTTCCTTAGCCAAAATTCACACTTTGTGAAATTGGCATATAACTGCTGCTCACGGAGAGTCTGTAAGACCACCCTCAGGTGCTGTTCATGCTCCTCATCACTCCGTGAGTATACCAGAATGTCATCAATAAATACGATGACGAACCGATCCAGGTAGTCATGGAAAACCCGGTTCATTAAATCCATAAAAGTCGCTGGAGCATTAGTTAACTCAAACGGCATCACTAAAAACTCAAAATGATGGAATGCAGTCTTGGGCACGTCCTCGGCCCGAATCCGTAACTGGTGATAACCAGACCGCAAATCGATCTTCGAAAAGACCCGTGCACCCTGAAGCTGGTCAAATAGGTCATCAATACGCGGCAGAGGATACCAGTTCTTGATAGTCACCTTATTCAATTGCCGGTAATCCATGCACAGTCGTAGGTCCCGTCCTTCTTCTTTACAAACAACACCGGAGCACCCCAAGGCGAAGTGCTCGGACGGATAAAACCCTTGTCCAGTAATTCCTGCAGCTGGACCTTGAGCTCTCTCAACTCAGCTGGCGCCATTTTGTATGGCGGAATAGATATAGGAGTGGTTCCCGGAGCTATGTCAATCTCAAAGTCAAACTCCCAAGCCGGTGGAAGGCCGGGTAGCTTCTCAGAGAAAACATCCGCAAACTCCTGTACTACAGGGACATCCTCATTCCTCGGTTCCTTCATAGTAGTATCCACAACATGGGCCAAGTACGCCGTGCAGCCTCGGCGTATTAACCTCCTGGCCTCCATCACCGAAATAACACAGCGAGACAATACTCTCTTATTGCCAGAAAACCTCAAAGCAAGTCCCTCCGGTCTCCGGAACTCAACCTCCTTAGTGAAACAATCAACGGAGGCTCTGTGTCTACTCAGCCAATCAATGCCAAGGATGGCATCAATATCGGTCAAGTCCAAAGGGATCAAATCTGCCTCAAGTACGGTGTTTCCAATTATGACCTCTGTCCCCCTATAGACTGAATCTCTCAAGAACTGTTCACCGAGAGGTGTGAAAACCAATATCTCCTTTCCAAGTGGCATCAAAGGCTTACCCATCAGGTGGGCAAATGACGCTCTCACATATGAGTAGTTCGACCCGGTGTCAATAAGGACACGGACGTCGACTCCATAAATCCTCATAGTTCCTAAATGTGGGGAAAATAAAAAGATCAATTTAGATAAAGGTGGAAATAGATGCTCATCATATGTATCTCAAAAGTAGGTACAACTAACATAGTCAAGCCTCAAAGGCTTTGGCTTATAATGAGTCTCAAATGAAAGTACAGGGAAAATCTCTAAGTGTGTGAGTCAGAAGGGGGAGTACCAATAATGACATCGGGGTTCGTCTGCGCATCCTCCTACGTCATTGCGTACACTCGGGCCTGAGCCCTCGGCTGCTGCCGCGATGGTCCTGGTGCCATACTACTCCCAGCTACTGCTCGTGGGGCTATGGGGGTAGAGTGTGCCGGTGCTCCCTGCTGTTCCCCTCGTAGAGCACTCGACTGAATAGAAACTGCCGGACCCCGTGCTCCAAGATCAGGGCACTGGCTCTTGATGTGCCCCTGTCTCCCACACTGGAAGCAAGTCACTGTCATCTCGTAAGCTCCGAAGGGGTGATGTCTGCCGCATCGACGATAAAAAGGGTGTCGTCGGGCTGTAGTCTGAGTGGAGGCACTTGGGGCTGGTGCTCTAAACCCCTGGGACTGCGATCCCTGCCTCTGGGAAGGGTCCCCGTGAAACCCTGAGGTCCTCCCCTTCTTCGAACTCTGGCCCCCAGAAAACTCGGGTCTTTTCCTCCTCTGCTCCCTGCTCTCTCTCTGTCACCCCTCAGCATGGACGATCTCCTCAGCCAGGAGTGCTGAGTTTACTATCTCTGGAAATGAGAAGTTAGGGGTCACCGTCATATACCTCCGGACGTTCAAGTTGAGGCCATCCTCAAACTTGAACCTCAACTGACTGGGTGTGGCTAGGTCCGGAACAAAAGCGGCCAGTCTCCTTAACTCGGCCTCATACTCGGTCACAGTTCGAGTCCCCTGCCACAGGTGGTGGAACTCCATCCTCTTCCTGTTCTGCTGGAACGCTGAAAAATATCTATGGTTGAACTCCCGCAGAAAGTCCTCCTAACTCCTGGGCTCCGCTACATCATCACAAACTGCCTCCTACCACGAGAGGGCATCTCCATCCAATAATCTCTTGGCCACTCGGAGTCTGAACTCCTCACTCAAGCCAAGGTCTGTCAACACTCGGCGGGTGCGGTTGATCCAGTGCTTCGCAGCAGTGGAATCACCCACCCCAGAGAACTCGGTACAGCCAAGCTGTCTCGCCTCCTTCACGAGCTGGGTGAGCTCGTGAATCCGTCTCAACGTCGAAGAAGTACCGTCGTTGGGTCTAGAAACTGCAGATGGACCGATAACTGGTGGAGGCTCCGGTGCGACTGGTCGTGGCACGGCCATAGGGGTTGGCTCGACCATCGGTGGTGGTGGTGGTGGTGGCATCTGAATGCCATGGGCAGCGTACCACTTGAACACCTGTCGGTAGGCGTCCAACGGTGGCAGTGGTGGTAGATCTACGGCCGTGGTGACCGGTGGTGTAGGCACTGAAGGAGAACCGTGTGAGGAAGACACGTCCTCCGGTACACTGGGGGGCTCAATAGGTAAGAAGTGGGTACCTCGCCTAGTCGTCATACTTCTATGAGGAAAAAGGCACTAATCAGGCAGATATATAAGAATTAGGGTTAGTTAAGGAATAACTGACCCCTTAAAAGAAATCAACTTGGCATAGGAACCAATGGCTAAGGTATACTAGGTTAGATATGACCCGTATCTAACCCCCTAAAAATGGATGAACCCATCTGCCTATGACCATGTACTAGGATTTCATGACTGTACTGTAACTCTCACATTCATTGAGGACTTTCAAAATCAGATTTACTTGGGGATATTTTCGAAATCAGTTTCTCAAACTCAGCTCTAAACAAGAGCTCTGATACCAACCGAGGCCTGTCACGCCCCAACCCACTCCCTAGCCGGGCACGCGACCAACCCGCCGCGGCACCTCGATGCACGTGCACCACGTCCTGCACATCGAAGCACCGTCAGGCTGACAACATTCACAAAATCCAGGTTTCCAAATCACAGAGATCCCCAAATGATAAAAATAATACATGTATACTTCAATGCAAATTAAAACAAGTGAGAGTTAACCTTATACAAACCAGAAGAATTATAAATACAGTCATCCCAATTTAAACAAATACAATGGTCATCCTAACTTTCTCAAAATGATACAATAACCTCAATACATAGCGGAAGAGCGGGTAGTTATACCCCGGCCCAGTAGTCTCCAAAGAATATCCAATACAACAATGCGCACAAATCTCTCAGTCTGACTCTATACCTGTAGGAGGGAAATGTGAGGGCGAGTACCATAGAAAAGGGGGGGTTGGTACTCAGCAAGTCGGGGGATGACATGCTATAATTAATTTTAGGGTGAACAGGAGTGTCAAAAATATATACCAATAAATCCATAGTATGCAAAAAATATTATGGCATCTCAATAAATCATCAACGGCATACGTATCAAATCAAATATGCATCCATTATGCATGTCCGTCATATCATGTAGAGCCTGTAACACCAACACTACGGTGTTCGTATATTATTTCTGTTTTTGAATTTAATAAAATAATCCTCAATATATATATATATATATATATATATATATATATATATATATATATATATATAGAAAATATTTAATTTTATTGATTTTCGATTTTGAGGTTTTTAACTTTAATTTTTGGTATATTTTAAATACCGTTTCTGGGATTTGTAAAATAAAGTGAGTATAAAAAATATATATATATATATTTCCTTTATTAATTAAATTACTTCTTTACTCAATTACTTATTTATAAATCTATTTTTATACAAATATATATATTAATAAATAATAATAATGATAATAATAATAAAAAAAAAATCCGAAAATCCGAATTAGGGCTAAAAGCCCTAATTCCTCTCCACTCTCTCTCTCCCGTGCGACTCTTCACCTCCCCCACCGCAACCCTCTCCCGCGATTCTCCTTCGCCGCCGCCTCCACCGTGAGTTGCCGCACGCCGCCGTAGCTCGTCCTCCACCCGATCAACCCCTCCACCACCATCTCCATCTCTCCTTCTCTCTCGGCTTCTCTCTCTCAACAGTGAGTCTCTCTCTCTCTCTCTCCCTCTCGCGGTTCTCTGCCACGCACAACACCCACCGCCGCGAACGGCCATCGCCGCCACTCTCACCCTCTCTGTTTCTCCCTCATTCGCTCTCTCTCTCTTCGTCTCTCACTCCCTCGCGAATCTCTTCGCATTCTCCACTTCCTTCTCCTCCGCTGTTGAGCGCCACCGCCGCAACCGATCGCCTCCGCTCACTCTCTATCTATCCCTCCTTCTGTTTCACTCTCTCTTTCGCATTCTCTCTCTGTTTTCTCTCTCTCGCGCGCGACGGAGCTCTCCTTTCTCTCTCCCTTGCGCGCGACTGTCGGCTCTCCTTCACTTGCGCGGCGCTGCTTCGCCGCTTCAACAATCTTCTGCAACCCTTGTAGAGCCCCCAACATTCACAGCAGAGCAGACATTCGAAACCCTAGGCCAAGACTGTACTTCTCTACGTAGGTAAGGGTCGGTTTTTGATTATTAGCTCTAGGTTTCAAATTTCCTTGGTAATTAGATTTAATTACTAAAATTGGTTTCAATTTGGAGACATTGCAGGATTGTAGGCGCACGGACGTAGGGTTGTGAGCTGCGAAAAACCCTAGGTGAGGAGATTTCTGCTCTATTTGATAAATTGAATGAATCTAGGGTTGAATCTAAAGTGGAAGGTTCTGTATATGTTTAGAATGTAAGTGGAATGCGAATAGAATGCAATTTCTAAAATGTTTATATGTGATTATGAAGGTTAAGTATAGAATGTTATAGAAATTAGATTGTCTTATACGAAAGAAGCATGTTATAGGATCATAGAATCATGTTTGCTTGATTTGAATGGTTTCCTTCAGATTTAATTTGAAATATACATGAAAGTATTATGGTTTTGGGGTTGGAATGAAATGAGCTATAAAATGAAGGATATTGTACATTTCATGCCTGCCTTAGGTTGTTTTGAGTTGTTGATTTGTAAAATGATATGTATATAAAGGATGGCTTAAAAGTTGTGGTTATAGTTTAAGAATTGTCATAGTCTTTTTCATTATAAGCTGTCCTACATATAGGCAATCAAAATACTATTTTTGTATGATGAAAATAGACTTCAATACTTTGAAAATGACATATGGTTTGAAAAAATCGGATGAGAATTGAAAAGTATATGATTTTTCAAAGATTTTTCTATTTTGTAGACAATTTATTAATTTACGCATGTTTCCAACTTTGAGTGGTTTTGGAGTTGAATTAGACTTGGTTTTGAATGTGTTATTTATAAATAAAATGCAATTGATGACATTAGAGTGTATTCATGAATTGAAGAATTGAGATTTGTACAAAAATTTGAGAAAATGGAAATTGATGACATAATTATGATTTTGTATTAGGAAGGTCAATCGAGGATCGAGTAAGATTTCATTTGATTGAATTGTGAGTATATGCAAGGGTGTATGAGCTGAAAAGTGTGCATAATTTTTGTGATGTTGTGAATGTACATGGATATAATTGAGGTCGAGGTGTGAGAAATATGTGATGTGTTACAATTGTAGTGACTTGCTTGGAGATTGATCGAGGGGAGCACGATTTCGACACTTGTGCATTGTAGGGAGTGATTGACCCTCCCGTATACAGTGAGTGGGTTTTATTTCAATGTTTTCGTTTAATATGTAAACCCTGCTTTACAACAGTTTGATAAATGAGCATGATTTATCGTGTGTTTAAAATGTTTTGACTGGTTTTGGAAATGATTTTTGTGAACCGATGGAGTGTCCAAAAATGTGGTTGAATTATGAAATATGCATCCATGTGGTTGAAATGTAAAATGTGCCATTTTATGATATATGTTGCATTTGGTTTGTGAACCTGATTTACGGCACATGTTTGATATGATTTTGATATTGGCCTTGAGGGCTGTGATATGTATTGTTGATATTGATATTGGCCTTGAGGGCTGTGATATGCATTGTTCCGTAGCTACGAAGGACACCGTGAGAGGCGCTTGGGTGGCGTCCGGATATGCCTAGGCCTGGGGTATCCCACGAGTTGTCGAGATGATATTTACGACACGGTACTAGCCAGGTTGAACCCGAAAGGGGGAGGATTTGGATACACTCTCCAAGTCTAGCACCTAGACGAGGTTCGTCGTCAACGCTGGGGTAGAGAGCACTTTAAATAAAATCGCATATAACACCCCCGGTGCGCCTGTCATAGGTCGTGGTAGACCTCTGCCGGGACATTTTCGGCTGGTAGCTCTATGATTTTAATGACATTATTTTGGATGCATATTTGATTTGCGGATGCGTGTTAATGATATATTGTTGAAATGAAAAGCATGATGATTTGAAATATGATTTGTATATTTATGCTTTGACACTCCAGTTTCACACCCCATATTACACGATTACATTGACCCACTCACTCACTGAGTATTCTTCTCTGAGTACTCACCCCTCCTCTTTCCCTCCCCAGACAAGATTATGGTGCTAGAGCGACGCATTTGGCTCTGAAGGGTTTGATAGCTTGGTGGATTGGGTATGTACGACGGTGAGATCAAAGTTTAAATTTAAAAGATGAATTTCGTATTTTATTGTCGACCCTGCGTGGTCTTGTTGAGGTCCGTAGTTGGCCGTGTACTTATTTTGGGATGACTGTATAATTTATGTATGTTTATTTGTGAAACTCTCATATTTCATTTGCATTGAGGCGATTGTATGTATTTGAATGTTACTTGAGAAATTTATTATACATTTATATAAAAATTAGGCCCACTCGGTGTGGCGGCTGCTCATGCTCTAGTTGGGCATGACAGTAGAGGTCTGTGGTTAGGTCTGTTGGTGATTTGTTAGCCTTGCATTGTCTGGATGTCGGCTTTGGGAGTTGTTGGTTTTGGAGAGGCCGGGATGGCCATTTGATTTATTTACAGGATGATTTTAATTTATACAGGTATACAGGTTTAATTGTACATGGGAGACCTCCGATTTATAGGGAGGTTCTGCCCGATTTTCTGTAGAAATACAGCCGGTATCCAGGGCAACGTGCGGCTGTTCACGATTCCCGGTTCGGGGCGTGACAGAGCCGACCGAAAATATCCAGACAAGGGCCAACCATGGCCAAGGATGGGCAACGTTGGGGGTTTTCACGGTGCAAGTAATAAAATAAGGCTTTCCACCCCAACGTTGGCCATAGACTACTCCAACTAGCCTATATATATATCGCACAGTATCAAGGATCAAGCATGTATGGAAACCCGCTGGTGCTAGACCTACCAAGGTCCTCCCCGAAATGGCTCAACCGACTACCGTCCGTACAATATATATGATAATCTGACGGATATCCCCTGCTGAGGCGTATCCGGGCATAACAGGTGCCTCTACCAAATGTCCTTCGTAGCTATGGAATGCCATAGGAAGCATATCATCATTATCACAGTATCCAAGGGGTATCCAGCCCAAATCACATATATCAAGCCAAGTCATCAAGCCATATCATGTCAAAAACATGTGCCAATATGCAATGGAAGCATAAAATCATGTGGATATATCAAAGTGTGGCACAATCATCAAGTATCAAAATCATGGATGCATATCGATATAAACAAGTTGAGACACTCCATATATCACAAAACATTTTCATAAAACCAAGGAAATAAGTCAATCATACCATTTTAAATCATACATTTGAAAGCTTTTTAAAACACGGTATCAATTAAAAGTAGATGTCAAGTCTCACTCACTGTTAGGGGAGGATAACGCACTCCCCAATATCTCCACAAAGCGTAAATCAAGTGTTCCCTCCGTTCAACTCAAATAACTTTTAGGGAGACAAACAGTCTGCAGATTTTTAACCTGCACAGTCATGGAAAATAGACTATAACTTTGGCTATACCAGTCCAAATCAGATGATTCTTATCTCATTTTAAAGCTAAGAGATAGCACTATAACTTTCATTTTGCACACTTCCTCAGATTCAAATCACAGAATTCCCGGTAAGCCTCATTTTGTTACTGTCATCTTTAAGTTTTGGATTCTGTCCAGTTTTTGTACAAAAGCCATAAATTTCATTCTACTCACCAAAGTCTAATGAAATTTTGACATGTTATAGCTAAGATGCAGATCTACAACTTTCGTCTTTTGAGTTTTATCCAAATATGTCTGGAAGGGGTTGAACAAAATTTATGAACAGGACAGATACGTTTTAGTGAAACATAAAGTTTCTGTTAATACAGTTTTAAGGAAAATTGTATAACTTTCAATTTCCTCGTGCGAAATGGCTGAAACTTTTATATGTTATAGGTAAGAAGTATATCTATAACTTTCATGTTTTGTGTTTCCTCAAAATAAGACTGGAGTGGGGTCGTTTTTACTCACTACTGTCAAGGTTCAAAACAGGACACTTTTATGTCGAGTTTCAGGAAAAGTGTCATAACTTTTGGCACAGGCATCAGATTTTGGTGATTCTTATCTCGTTGGAAAGATAAGACTTAGATCTACAATTCATATAACTAGCATATTTCTAAATTCTAGCTCTAAGATGCCTTAAAATAGAGATTAAGTCATGGACAGAAATAATTTAAAGTGAGACACGATAAAATTTCTTACCTCACTTTCTTTGTTTTCCTCTCTTGCTTCTCTACTTGTTCTCACGAATTTGGGAAGAATGAACAAGCATTCTAAGGCCTTCTTCTTTTATTAACATTGTTTCAAGTCCACCAATAGCCCAAACTTGCATGACATTTGATTGGGCAATTTTTTTTTTTCCCTTTCACCCATGACATTGATCCTCAAAATGTGGCAAGAAACTCCATTTGTTCCCTTCCACCCTCTCCATTCAGCCAAGCAACTTCTCCTCACCCTCACACTTGTTAAATTTAGCTCTTTTTAAAAATTACACTTGTCAATGTTTACTCTAAGTTTACCTTTAATTGCCAATAGGTCCTTTGACTTATAGATACTCAAATTTGATCCCAAAAATTTTCATAATTATACATTAGATCCAAAATCTTATATTAGGCCTAATTTAATTTTTTTATTGTAAAATAAGTTCATTGGGCCTTCTCGAATTCCGAACGACAATTTGTCAAAATTTTGCCGTTTAAATCTAAAAATCTCATATTCGGTAATTATGTAAAATTTCACACTCCTAAATCCATGAATTTCATCAAATACCCTTTTTTGGGTTATTTCGAAAATTTTATCTTTGCAGAACTTCGAAACGAAAATTTCGGTACCGTTATTTCGAAAAAATTTCTTAGTGAAAATTTGATATCATACTCATGAAGTGGCATCATATATGTATATAAGACTTAGTACATATAAATACACCGAGAGTCGGTGTTACAGTTTCATGACAAAGGCGCCATGAGTAATAATTTTATCAAAAATGTGCTAAACTTTTAATGCAATAAGTATCTTTTTGATTCTCGCAAAGCGTATTTCGTACTCTTGATAAAGCCACATGCTTAGGTGTATTGTAAATTTTTGCATATCCTTCTACGACTTGTTTCTTCATCTGGCAAAAATTCTTTCTGGAAAATGCCAAAGGGTGTTTCTTCTTCTTATCAGAGTATTGGTGAGATTCAAAGCACGATGACTAAGGAGGAACTCAGTGAGATATAGACTGATATAGCATTGGGGATGATTTTGCATTAGTATTGCCCACTGATAAGGATAGGGCAAACAAGGCTCCCGATGGCTGTGTTCCCATGTATAAGCAGTCAATGAAGTATGACGTAATGATACATATACGGGCCCACTTGCTGAGGTGTGCAATATTGGAGGATTCACCCTATATTGCACATTCTTAGTGTTTGGCACTTTGTAGTTGCGATAATTTCCCTGTTAGAGTTTTGTCACCTTCACTTTGAAATGGAGATTTTGGCAGTTCTTTTTTTGCTGACGATGTAAGGATTAGAGCTCTACCCGTGGTTGTATCGGTTGCAGACCCGCCCAGATTTTTACCGGAAGTTCTACTATAATAAATCAAAGGACAAGTTTTGGGTGCAGAAGTACTTCTTTTAAGGTTTTTGAACAAGGATCTTCTGCTTGCGTTGCCGAACGCTAACTAAGAACCATTGCTGAAGGGAAAACCTCCACTTCCTACTCGCCATTCTTGTTTTTTTGGTCTATCAGGCACTTTTGTGAGTCCACTCACAGAAACATCTAGGTGGACTCACTTGTAGACGATCAGATGTTGCTTTTGGCAAGCCTACTAATCTATGAGAGGCGAAAAATTGATAAGCTTATTCTGCTAAAGCAGAAAGAGAAGGAACTAGTTGATGTTCTGAGATTCACGGAGCGCTCCATCTTGGAGGTGATTTCGATCGATAAGCAGGTGAGATCAAATTCCAAAAGGCCGTGCGAGCGTGCTAAAAGGCCTCATAAGGGAAAGCCATCAAAGGTCTCGCCCCCTTACCGAGGAGAAGAAAAATCCAACTGCCTAAGCCATCCGGAGATAAAGATGCATATGAGGAGGCCTAGGAGCACACATCTCCAGTCATGTCGAGGCATTCTGGAGAGGAGGAAAGTCATGGGGAAACCCATTGTGTCGAAGTGTTTTGAGTCTATGAGAGTAAGGATGGAAAAGTTTGGTAGTCAATTGCTTGATGCGTCTTCCTCAACGAGATGTGCTGAGGGAGGTGTCCCAGTGAAAGAAGTTCCTAAGGTGGAGGGGTTTATGAACAGGGCTGTCTTAATGATTCAAGAGGGTCTAGTGGCGGAGTCACACATCCCTATTGCACCCACAGGCGAGGCTTCTGTTCAGTCTCTTATGGAGCCACGGAGCCCTTGTCGTGAGAGTGTGGGAAAAGATGAACTCCCGCCACTTATCTCAATTAAATTCTTCGATGCTCAGAAAGATGTACAGGAAGGGAGATCGTTGCTGTTTGCGCGGGAGGCCATCAATACAACCATATCGATGCAGAAGGGACGCTTCAACTAGTCGAATGGCTCGACTTTCGGGATCCTGACCTGGAATTACCGATGGTGTCTCTTGAGTAGATAGATAAAGCTCTCCAGTCTCTTTGCTTGATGGTACCGTTCCTGATCAAAACTCTTTTTGTTTAGTTCTTTTCCTGTTTTGACTGATTCACATTGTCCTCCCTTAGACTGCAGCCTTGGCAGAACTCCAAAGGCAATGGAGGAAGCAATTGGAGAAATAGGTTAACCTTTTGGGAAACCAAGTCTTAGTGTTGCGGGATGTTTTGAAGCAAAAAGAGAGAGATACCCAGGCCAAAAGTGTCTCAAATGCTTTACTTGCTGAGAAAGATAAACGGATCAACCATTTGGAAGAGAAGTTGGCATCGACCGAGAAGCGTTGCGAAGAGTTAGAGGTCGAGTGGCTTCTCTATATGGGGTAGCCTGATAATTGTGAAGACATTGGTATAATCGTAGGAAGAGTCTCTTTGGGAAGCTGAATGGAAGATATCCCATCTTGATAAGTTTATTGTCAGGGATGCCATAGCCCTCATGTGTTCCTAATGCAAGCTGCTACAGAGGTTGAATTGTGCTGAGACAATAGCTTGCAAGGTTAAGATGTACAATGCCTTGCCCCCTTTGGAGGAGACAGCTGGTCAGATGGTTTCAGGTTAGGGTACTATCCCTACAGCTCTGGTCGATGATCAAGACAGGTCAGCCATGACTCAGGTGGTCGTAGAGTCCCCTTCTCGAGAGGTCTTAGCACTTCCTTTTACCCTTTCTGAACTAATGTAATTCTGTGTTATGGAGTTTTCACTTGAAAGGCCCCTAGGCCACGTTATAAGTTTATCTTTGTAAGAACTTCTTCTTTGATTGAATAGAGAATGTATTTTTCTTTGCGTACTCTCTATGTGAGTTGCTGATATTTCTTGAGTCGATCGACCTAAGTGGTATGGTTAATTAATCCAAAAGTGCATCATCTTTGTTGGGAGGTCACGTCGGTTGAACTGTAGTTATCTTGGAGATCAAGTTTCATTAGTTATTTTGAAAACTTACGCAATAGTTCTCTGATTAGGAAGAAGATTTTCCATGGACGAACTGACACAACACAAGTTTGTTCAAGGGAATAAATCTCATCAACAGGTTAGGACGACGCGAGTCTACTCAAGAGAATGACTTCGACAAATAAATCATTATGTCGGTAGGTCGGGACGATGTAGGCCTATTCAGGGAGATAGATCCAATTAGTAGATCGGGATGACATTGGTCCACTCAGGGAGGTGAATCCCTTCAGTAGGACAGGATGACATAGACCCATTCGAGAAGATAAATCCCTTCAGTAGGATAGGGCGATATGGATCTATTCAGGAAGATAAATCCCTTCGGTAGGTCAGGGCGATATAGGCCTATTCAGGAAGATAAATCCATTTGGTAGGACGGGGCATCATAGGCCCATTCGGGGAGACAAACTCCTTCGGTAAAACGGGACGATATAGGCCCATTCAGAAAGATAAATTTCTTCGGTAAGACGGAGAGATATAGACCCATTCGGGGAGATAAATCCTTTCAGTTGGACGAGGCGACATAGGGCTATTCGGGGAGATAAATCCCTTCGGTAGGATAGAGCGTCATAGGCCCATTTAGGAAAATAAATTCCTTTAGTAGGACGGGGTGACATAGGCTCATTCAGGATGATAAATCCTTTCAGTAGGACAGCGTCATAGACCCATTCGGAGAGATAAATCCTTTCGGTAAGACGGGGCAACATAGGCCCATTGAATTTGCTATAATGTCTTATCACGAAAAGAAATCAGTTTCGAATAGACTAAAGGTAAGCACAAAAAGAAAAAAAGCCATCCATTAGGAGATATTATGGAATGTTCGCTAAGGGGGATGGGAGTCAGAATTTACTAAAGAGGAAAAGTAAAGAACATCGGGTCATAAGCTGGAAAAGCATAAGTGGGAATGTAGGACTCGTGTAGGGACTGTTGGTCATGGATTTGGAGGATCACTCTGTCTGACCTATTGTACGATGGTTGACTGACTGGTTGTCCATTCGGTTCATTTTCTCGTGGTAGATCGTGTCGATCAGGGGAGGAAGTGTTTCTTACTTCCATGCTAATGAACTTTTGCAATTTCCTACTTCAGAGTAGGAATTCTACTTCGTTTTTGAGCTTTCGATAATCGTTAGTCATATGGTCATAATCTCGGTGACAGTGACAATATTTGGATAGATCCTTTTTATGATCATCCTTGGTAAGATAAGGGGGTCACCTAACGTATGACTTATTCTTGATTTGAAACAAAACTTGGCTGAGAGACTCGCTTAGAGGGGTATAAATGTTAAACTTTCACTGTGGTGGGGAACCTAGTTGATTCTTCTTTGGTGACAATTGTTGGGGTGACCAATTATGTTCTTTTTGGAATGATCGATTTTTTTCATCTGTCGAGGGTTTCAGTATCTTCAGTTGTGATGTATTTTTCAGCATGAGCGTAGAACTCTTGCATAGTGGAAGGGGGATTCTTTGTGATCAAGGTTTTCATGCCCAATGGGCATAACCCCGTAAGCAATGCTGCTAGCGTGATAGAGTGGTCCAGGGCTAGGATTTTCATAATCTCGGTCTTGAATCTCTGCAGGAAATTTCTCAGGGATTCATTGTCCTTTTGCCTAGTGAAAACAAGGAGGTAGACTTTTTCTTGACTTCTCGACTGATTACAAAATGCGCTTTGAAACTAGGAGAAGCTCCAGATACTGAATGGTGAAAGCAAATTGAACCATGTCAATTCATTACCCTTGAGGGTAGTAGAGAAGTGTTTATACATGGTGGCATCCGTTATGTCTCTAGAGACCATCATAGTCACGAAATGACTCGCGTGGTTATGGGAATCGGTCATCCCATCGTACCTCTCATAAGAGGGAGGAGTATATCTTGAGGTACTGGTTCTAAGGAAATCTTCGAGCGACATAGTCAAAGGATACAGAGGCGAGATGTTCCTTTTGGTGTTAGCTCGTTTGAGTTCATCTGCAATAAGTTGTTTGATTTGTTTTCTTAAGTCATTCGGATCTTGGCGAGATGTCACCAAGGTTCATGGTTCAATCAGGGCATGAGTCTTCGTGAACGTGCTTGCTCAAGTCCTCCTGAAGAGGATTGCCCTTCTGGCATGACAATACGATTAAGTCCCTCTAACTGTCTACTCATGCTCTTATTTGTTACTCCAACCTTTCCAATTGAGGGCAATCGATTTGACCTAGGAGCACTGGTATGGCGGGTGTGATCAGATGTCTTTAAGGTACAAGTTAAGCAGCCTACTCCGAGTAAGAGGGTTGAGGAGCAACACGATTGTCCGTTGAATGAATAGGTACCATTGGGGGAGAAGCATTAGTTGAAGTAGTGGTATGACTATCCATGGCGGACGTGGCCTTCAAGGCGGTTCTAGTTTTCCTTTTTGGAGGCATGATGATCTAATAATCTAGGGAGTTCAACGAAACTGCTCTAGTATGTTTTCCATGGACGATGCAATCTATTGGAGGTGGGTATTGACCTTACAGATTCAGATCCCTATAACTCGAATGGATACTTGGTGAGAAGCCTTGAAACCTACAAAAGGCCACCGCAGGGTATTTCGGTGGAGGAGGCTTCAATGTTTAAGTCAGAAAAGAGCGATTTTCGAAAGGAATTGGAACAGACTAAGAGAGGAAGAGGAAGAGCAGATTTCTCTATGACATATGTGCCAAGTGTTGAGTCAAGAGAACTTACCTAGACTACTATGTATTGAAGGCTTTTATAGGATGTTCAGTTAGAGTTGTATGAATTCAGGGTATTGCAACCCTAGTTTCCTTATGCAGAGGTCCATAGATTTCGGGATTTCAATAATCAAATTATTCGAAAGATTTGACATCCTTAACGTATAGGAAGTTGAATATATGGGGTGATTTCTTCCCTTATTCGAAAGATATGTTTCGTGCCAAGGTAGGAAACAAATATCGTTAGACTCAGCAGAATATTACCTTTGATTTGGTAAGATCCGAAGGAGTTGACTGTTGATCATCGGTCGAGGGAGAGATAAGTATTCAGAAACACCGAATAATTCCATGGAGCGATCGAATAGGTGCCATCGGGAATCGATGATAATCTTATTGAGCGGTTAGGGCGATATGGGCCCACTTGGGGAGATAAATCTCTTCGGTAGATTGAGGCAACGTAGACCCATTTAGGGACATAGATCCCATCACTTATGTTATTTAAAATTTTAAATAAAATATATAAATTTTTTATTTGTCACTCTGATTGTAATTTAAAAATACAATTTTTGTATCATATATAAATTATGTCTAGTAAATATTTTTTATTGTTATAACTAATAAAAAATTAATACCCTTTTTGACAAAAAATAGCGGGATTAGACATAAATATTGTATAAATTATAACTAATAAAAAATTTCATCAACAAGTAGTAAAACCAATTTTGTACACTATTTTCTCCATTGAAAACATAAAGATATCAAAACGTAATATGTTTAACTGAGTATTAGTGATTCAATTTTTTTTTTTACTTAAATTTTAGTAAAACTTATGAATACATTCAATATAATCATATTATATGATATATTGATGTATTTTAAGAGATTTTATTGGCTTTGGCTTTTATAATTAGCATTAAAAAATTTTAGCAATGTTATGAACTAAATTATCATATTTTACTAAAGATATTATCAATATTTATCGATTAAAAGTTGTAACATGAAAAAATAATTGCCTCAACTATCCACAAATATTTCTTTATGTTTTATAGAAGTAATAATACAAAGTAATTATTGACATATGTTAATTGCCCCATTCTCTTTCTCTCAAAAATAATCTTTCTCCCTACCTTTATCTCCCGATATCTCATTCCACTGCATGCATAATTGGATATCTTGTCTTAGTTCATGTGGATCTAAATCCCCCATCATTCCTATCTTCTTCTCTCTTTCCCATCTCCTCTCCCTACTCTCTCCAATTGTGGATTCAAGGAGATAATGATTCACAAATTCGTTGATCTCTTATTTCTCCTATCTAAATCCACGAAGACAAATAGATTGACTATAAATCAAACCAAATCAAATTATAATAAAAATTCATAAATCAATAGGATTTTTAAAAGATTTGGGAGATATTGTATGGTATGTTTTATGTGAAAGAAGAGAAACTAAGGAGGAAGAGGAAACAAGATTGTTTTTAGGATGCTTAGTTTTAAAATAATTTCTATTTTATTTTATTTCATATGTAATATTTTATTTAACTAGATTAAAAAATTTCATAAAATAGTTGAATTAATTGTAATCCATTATGACTGCAATCCACATACAAGAGAAAATGAGGTGAATTGGTAAATGAAAGATATTAGTACAAAAGCATTAAAATAGTTAGGGGTGTGAGGAAAAGAATTAAAGGAATTGTCACTATGAGGGGAGTAATGTCATAAGGTATTTTTTTGTGTCCTAACTAGATCTTATTGTTGCGGTTTAGTGACTACCAGCCTCGCCACTTTCGTATACTTGCCCATGGAATTGACTAAGTATATAATTTATAAAGAATACACAAAATTATATGAAAAACTATCCTCGAACCCTTTATTTGTCTCTCAAATGTAAAAATACAACAAAGGAGGTTGCATCCACTAATCCTCTTTCCATTCGTGTATTGTGACGCCTATGCTCACTCGACTGTTAATTAATCACCCTCAAACCACGCATATAAAGTGTTGGTCCCTGTGACAACCAGGAAGGGAAGTTGAATTGGTTGTCTTTGATTGATTTCAATTTCTTAATCTAACTCCACTTATATTATAATTAATCCTATAGTCAATTTACATGTATGTAATAGGAAATAAAATAAGGGATAAAGAATCAAGCCTAATTTTATAGTGGTTCGGTCTTATGCTAATATCCATTCTTCTGACCAGCAAGTCAAAATCTAGCAATTTGTTAGTTTTTCCACTGTGATGAAGATACAAATCAAGACTGTTAACTTTTGATCTTCTTTAACTTGAAGATGCTTTCGTTCAACACTAATGATTCACAACTTTTACTAAACTACCTCACAAGACTAAGCATACAACATAACATGTGAGGAAAAGAACTAAAGGAATTGTCACTATGAGGGGAGTAATGTCATAAGGTATTTTTTTGTGTCCTAACTAGATCTTATTGTTGCGGTTTAGTGACTACCAGCCTCGCCACTTTTGTATACTTGTCCATGGAATTGACTAAGTATATAATTTATAAAGAATACACAAAATTATATGAAAAACTATCCTCGAACCCTTTATTTGTCTCTCAAATGTAAAAATACACAAAGGAGGTTGCATCCACTAATCCTCTTTCCATTCGTGTATTGTGACGCCTATGCTCACTCGACTGTTAATTAATCACCCTCAAACCACGCATATAAAGTGTTGGTCCCTGTGACAACCAGGAAGGGAAGTTGAATTGGTTGTCTTTGATTGATTTCAATTTCTTAATCTAACTCCACTTATATTATAATTAATCCTATAGTCAATTTACATGTATGTAATAGGAAATAAAATAAGGGATAAAGAATCAAGCCTAATTTTATAGTGGTTCGGTCTTATGCTAATATCCATTCTTCTGACCAGCAAGTCAAAATCTAGCAATTTGTTAGTTTTTCCACTGTGATGAAGATACAAATCAAGACTGTTAACTTTTGATCTTCTTTAACTTAAAGATGCTTTCGTTCAACACTAATGATTCACAACTTTTACTAAACTACCTTACAAGACTAAGCACACAACATAACATGGGCTCTTCAAGTAGCCAATTTCCAACATGAATATCTCACTCCAAAAATATCGAAATAACTCTGTAAAAATTGCTGAATAATCTCTATGTATCAATCTTTAAATCCCAGAAAAAATCCCTACAAAACTAGTCATCATCGTGAAGATATATAAATCCAAATTTGACTTCCCAACAACTTTTTTTTTAGTAGTAAGTCAAGTAACTTTTTGATTTGTAGTACAAAATCTTTTATGATTTCTTGAGATTTTCTAACTATAGTAATTCAAATTTAAAGTTTGAATTTCACTTTTAACATTTATAAACTCTGACTTGAATTTTTAATTTTTAAAACCTACTATAATAGAACAAAATTACTAGTCAAAGATCATAACTTTCCTAAACAATCCTGATTTGTAGGTTGAAAATTTTTCTAATTTTTTGAGATTTTTCGGCTATTAAATTCAAATTTAAAGTTTGAATATCACTCTTAACATTTACAAGCTCTGACTTGAATTTTTTTAATTGTTAAAACTTACTGAAAATTTGAAATCCTTTCAAAAAATTAGTTTCTGAATATATCTTTTGCTTGGTACGATTGAGTGATAGTCAACTTCACTCTCAATTTTCTTCAACTTATTCTCAAGTTTTTAATACTGTAAATATTTAAATTTATAGCCCTACATAGATTCTTTAATATGTAATTTCCAAATTTGAAAAAGTTTGATCACACAAAGAGATGTAATAGCCTGAATATCCGCAAATGATCATCTCAACCTCTTTGGAAAATTGCCAAATTTTTTGAATTTTGAAATTTCTTATCTCAAATTTGATTCTTAGTTCTTGAATCATCGAAATGTGTATTTAAACATGTTTTTGGACTAAATGTAGTATCCAATCTACATTGAGATTATTAAGATGAGTTTTCAATTAATAAAAAGAACTTCTACCTCTATGATAGTATCTATAGTTCAAGATAACTTACCTCTATGACATATTCTATAACAACTTTTATGAGAATTTTAAAACGAAATTTAATTTACACACTTAGTAAAAATGTTAAAATAATATGAAAGATTTTGTTATAATCAAAACTAAAGGATTTGATAATAATTTCTCTAACATTCTCCTATTTTTTTATGATAATAAAACCATAAAAAAATTCAAAAATATCATGAATGCACATTTTCAAATGACTGCACATTTTCAAGTATTTTTAAGCCCCCCTCAATTTATAATAGCATTTCAATTTTCTCCCATTTAATATGTGCATATATATATATATTTTTTTTATATTTTTATTCTTCCCCTCTTTGTTTCATCAAAATATGATGGAGCAATCATTAGAGAGACAAGAAATAATAAATGAAGTATCGTAGAAATTTCATACTCTAATTTTTAAATAGAAAATATACTCCAATTTCATTTATAATACTTTCAAACCTCCTCTATCTAAAGGTTTTATAAAAATATCAACAAACTGATTTTTGGTTTCAATATATTCCAAAACCAATATCTATTTATAACATGGTCACCAATAAAATGATGTCTAATTCTATATGTTTGGATTTTGAATGATTTATGAGATTTTGGGTGAGACAAATAACACTCATATTATTACATTTTATCATAATATTCTTATAATCTAACCCATAATTTCTAAATTATTGTTTTAACCACAAAATTTGGATACAAAAATTTTCTATTAAGATATATTCCGATTTTGTTATTAATAATGAAACTAAATTTTGCTTTTTAGATACTCAACTTATTAATCTATTTCCTAAAAATTGACAAATAGCCGAGATACTTTTCTGGTCAATTTTGCATCCAGTATAGTCGGCATCCGAATATCCAATTAATTCAAAATTTGAATTTCTTATATACCAAAATTTTAAATTATTAGTACCTACAATATATTTTAAAATTCTCTTTGTGGCTTTAATGTGAGATTCTTTGGCTTTACTTTAAAACCTAGCAAACAAACACACATTAAACAAAATATCAGGACGTGAAGTAGTCAAATATAACAATAATCCTATTATACTTTTATAAAGTTTTTTATTTACATATTTTCCTTTTTTATCTAAATCTAATTTAATAGAAATAGACATAAGAGTATTAACTTATTTTGAATTTTTCATACCAAAATTTTTAATTAACTCTCTTACATATTTTTCTTTGTTTATAAAAATGTTAATTTGTAACCTAAAAAAATTCAATTCACCTATCATTGACATTTCAAATTTATTTTTCATAATTTTACTAAAATCATCATATAAATGTTTATTAGTAGAACCAAACACAATGTCATCAATATAGATTTACACAACAAGAATATCATTTTCAACATTCTTGATAAATAAAGTGGTGTCTATATTTCCTTTTTTAAAATTATTTTTCGGAAGATGTTCACTTAATTTTTCATATCATACACTAGGTGTTTGTTTTAGGTCATACAACTTTTTTGTAATTTATAAACATGATCTTTTTTATTATGTTTTTTTAAATTGGGGGTTGACTAACGTATACTTTCTATTTAATATAACCATTTAAAAATGCTCTTTTTCACCTCTATTTGATATAATTTAAAATTTTTAAAGCACGTAAAAGTCAAAAGTAGTCTAATTGCTTTTAACCTAGCAGCCAGTGAAAAAATCTCATTATAATCGAATCATTTCTCTTGTGAATATCTTTTTGTAACTAACCTAACTTTATTTCTTACGTCATTTCCATTTTCATCTAATTTATTTCTAAAAACCTATTTTGTTCCTATAATTGTTTTGTATATAAGTTTGGGTATTAAATATCACACATTATTCCTTTTAAATTGATTTAATTCTTCCTACATAGCTTCTATCCAGCTCTCATCTTCTATGGTTTTTTTTATGTTTTTCGGTTCAATGCTAGATATCTATGCAAATTGATTTTCTATATTTCTGTAGTTTGATCTAATTTTTATTCCTTCATTTACATCTTCTATTATATCATTTTGTGAATGGTTAGACAAGAATTTCCAACTTCTAACAATTTCCTCTCTAGGTTCATTTTCCTTTAAGACATCATTTTCATTTTTATTTATTTTACCTTTTTCAAGAGGGAGTCCATGTTGCAAAATATTATCATCTTCAATTTCTGCATTTTAAAACTCATTTTTATGGAATTTAACATTAATTGTTTCTTTTACCATTCTAGATTCTTTATTGCAAACTTTATATGCCTTGCTATTTAAAGAATAATCTAGAAAAATTTCTTCAATGACTTTTTCATCAAATTTATTTTGAATGTTTAAGTTATTTTTCAAAATAAAACATGTACATTTAAATATATGAAAATATGAAATATTAGATTTTCTATTTTAAAAATTTCATAGGGGGTTTTATTTGTCATAGGTTTAGTATAAATTCTATTAATTATGTAACATGTTATAAAAACAGTTTCAGCTCAAAAATAGTTTTCTATACTGCTATCATTCAATATAGTTCTAGTCATTTATTTAATAGTTTTATTTTTATGTTCAACTACCCCATTTTATTGTGATGTATATAGTACTGAAAAATTTTGACTTATTCATTTTTTATCACAATATTTTAAAAATTCTAAATTATCAAATTCTCTATCATGATCCGTTCTTAAACTAGTTTTTTTTTTTAAATCTTTTTCATTTTGAATTTTCTTTACAAAGATTTTAAAAGTCTCAAAAGCTTCATTTTTATTTGTTAGAAATAAAATCCAAATGAATTTAGCAAAATTATCTATAGTGACTCATCCATATTTATTTCTACCAAGACTTAAGTTTCTAACAGGAACAAATAAATCCATATGTAGCATTTCTAAAGGCCTACAGTGAAAATATGATCTTTATTTTTAAAGGATGTCTTTACTTATTTATTCAATGAATAAACACTACAATTTGTATGCTCTTTTAATAAAATTTTTGAAATTTCTCTAACTAATTTTTCTTTGAACAATTTTTCTTATTATTTAAAATTTATATGATCTAATTTCTTATGCCATGCAAAAATATTATAGGTTATTAAGTAATTTTCTTTTAACCTATCTAAAATTGTTGAATCTATAACATAAACATTTCCTAATTCAGTTGCTTCAAAATTTTGTTTTATGTCTCATTATCAAATATTGTGCATTTATTTCTTTTAAATAGTACATTATAACCTAAATCACACAATTGACTGATACTTAACAAATTATGTATCAATTTATCAACAAATAGCATATTTTTTATGGTAGTAGAATTTATACATACAGTGTCTTTTCCAATGACTTTTCCTTTTTGGTGATCTCTAAAGGTCACCACTTCTTGATCTTTTCTTTTAAGTTTTTTGAATAATGAGGCATTTCTCGTCATATGTCTCGAGCATCCGTTGTCAATATACCACTTTCCTCTAATTTTTGTCTCATGTTCCTATACAATAAAGAAAAGTATCATCTGCTATTAGGAATCCAAATAAGTTTGGGTTCTCTAGAAACAAACTTATATTAGAATTAAATTTTCTTTGAAATGTACTAGATTTGTTCATGAAACAATTTTTAGCAAAGTGATCATTTTTGTGACATACAGGCAAGAAAGATTATTTTTATTTCTTAAATAATTTGGTATATAATTTCTAAGCCTATAATTATTCTGAACAAATATAGATTTATTATTCTTAAATCTAGTATTGTAATTTTTTCTAAAATTTCATTTTTTCATGATAACTTCTATGGGTACCTCTATCGGTGTTTTTGTATCAATTTTCTACGTCTATGAATATTTAATCTATTTTTCTTCTGTTCTTTTAACAAAAATAGTTTTGTTAGTTTTTGACGTAATTTTTGAATCATTTTTATATCCCAAACTGATTTTGGAAAAATCTTTTTTTTTAGATCAAAAGTAGTTTTGATAATTTTTCATTACTTTCATGAAATTTTTGAAGTATGATTTTTATGGATTTTGATAAATTTTCTACCCTATTTTTAAGAACTTTAATTTCATTCTTTAAACCAGCGTATTTTCATTTATAATTATTTCTAACTCTAAGTTCAGCAAAAGATTTGTTTGCATAAGCATTTCTTTTTCATTTTCCAAGACCATATTCTTACTCCTAAGATCTAAGATAGTTTTCGGTAGTTTATTACTTTTAAAAATGTCCCAGAAAGAATAATTTGAGTGGATTTCAGAGTTCACCTGAATATTGACCATTAGACAGAGGTTAACTTCTTCAGAAGATACAGAATTTTTAAAATATGAATTTTCCTTTTTTGAATCACTCTAAGTGGCCATCATTGTCTTCCCTTTCTTTTTGAAAGTTTTAATCTTTTGTAGCAGGACATGACATTCATATTTTATGTGACTCAGTTTCTTACATTCGTAGCAAATAATTTCTTCCTTCTGCTCTTTTTCCTTGTTGTTGTTTCCTACACTTAACTTAAGCTTTCATGAGTCATTAACCTTTTTAGATTTGAAAATTTTTTAACCTTTCCTTTTAAAAACACGGTTGAGTTTCTTCGCTAGCATATTCAACTCTTGATTACTGCCTTCTTCATCCACTGAATCTTCATCTTCTTTTGCTGTGAAGACTATTGTTTTTCTCTTTCCTTCTGTTTCAGCAGCATAAAAAATTTTTGTCTCATAAGATATTAGTTTGCCTCTTAACTCATTCAGAGACAGCTTGTTCAGATCTTGTGCTTCCTCAATGGTTATTTTCTTGGCATCCCATGCTTTCGAGAACACACAAATGATCTTTCTAATTTGATCAGTATCTGAAATCTTTTTGGCCAAGTGAGTCTAATTCATTAGTAATGATAGAAAAACGATTAAATATTTCTTTGATATTTTCTCCTTGCTGAACTCTAAAAAGATCGTACTCTTGCATCAACAAATTTATTCTAGTTTCTTTCATCATGTTGGTTCTTTCATGAGTGATGCAAAATCTATCCCAAATTTTTTTAGCTATAGCGTATGAAGAAATAAGATTAAATTCAGTAGCAGAAATAGCACAAAGAAGTAAATGTTTAACCTTAAAAATTATAAAAATCATTCTCTTATTGTTTTTGGTTATTATTGGATCTTCTATAACTAGATCTCTAGAGATAATGACCTTTCAAACCTCATAGTCAGTAATTTTTATAAATGTCTCTATCCTACATTTTCAATGGAAAAATTTTACACCATCAAAATAGGGTGTTCTATTGATGGTTTGGCCATATGTATAAGGAAAAGTGATGGATCTTAGGTCTCTTTAGTGGAGTAGAGCATTGTGTTTTGATACCACTTGTTAGTTCCTGTGACAACCAAAAAGTGAGATTGAATTGGTTGTCTTTGATTGAATTCAATTTCTCAATCTAACTCCACTTAAATTATAGTTAATTCCATGGTCAATCTACATATATGCAATAGGAAATAAAAATGAGGGATAAAGAGTTAAGCCTAATTTTATAGTGGTTTGACCTTATGTCTACATTAATTCTTCTAGCCAGTAAGTCAGGATCTAGCAATCTGCTAGTTTTCTACTATAATGACAAGTTACAAGATACAATTCAAAATTGTTGATTTCTGATCTTCTTTAACTTGAAGATGCTTTCGTCCGATAGTGAAAGATTCACAACTTTTATCAAACTACCTCACAAGACTAAGTACACAACACAACATGGGCTGTTCAAGTAGCCAACTTTCAATATCAATTTTTACTCCAAAAATGTCAGAATAGCTCTATAAAAATTGCTAAATAATCTCTGTATATCAATATTTAAATCCACAAAAAGAATCCCTGTAAAACTAGTCACCATCGTGAAGATATATTAACCCAAAATTGGCTTTCCAGCAACTTTTTTTTCAGCAGTAAGTCTGGTAACTTTCTTATTTGTAACACAAAAATCTCTCTTGATTTCTTAAGATTTTCTATCTATTGTAATTCAAATTTGAAATTTGAATTTCACTCTTAATATTTATAAACTATTACTTGAATTTTCAGTCTCCAAAAACCTATTATAATAGAACAAAATTACTAGCCAAAGAACAATAACTTTCTTAAAGAATGTCCCGATTTGTAGGCTGAAACTTCTTTTAATTTTTTGAGATCTTTTGGATGCTGAAATTCAAATTTGAAATTTGAATTTCTTTCTTGACATTTATAAACTCTAACTTGAATATTTCTTATTGTTAAAGCTTTCTGAAAATTTAAAATCCTTCCATAAATCAGCTTCTGAATATACATCCTACTTGGTAAGATTGAATGACCAGTCAACTTCACCCACAATTTTCTCCAACTTATTCTCGGCCTTTTAATGCTGTAAATATTTAAATTTATACCCCTACACACATTCTTTAATATGCAATTTCTGAATTTGAAAAAATTTGATCGCATAAAGAGATATAATAGCCTGAATATGCGCAAATGATCATCTCAACCTTTCTAGAAAATTGCCAAATTTTCTGAACTTTGAAATTTCTTGTCTCAAATTTGATTCTTAGTTCTTGAATCACTGAAACATGTATCTGAACATATTTTTGGACCAAATGTAGTTCCAAATGTACACTTAGATTGCTGGGCTAGCTCTTCAATTAATAAAAAGAACTTCTCCCTCTATAATAGCCTCTATAATATAAGATAACTTGCCTTTATGACATTATTTATAACAACTTCTATACAACTTTTATGATAATTTCTAAACGAGACTTAATTTGTATATTTAGTAAAAATATTAAAACAATATAAAAGATTTTGTTATTATCTAAACCAAAGGATTCGATAACAATTTTCCTAACATAAAGGAAGGCTTTATATAGGCCCCTAAGTGTGTAGTTAACACCCATAACTGCTTGGAACAATATTTATTTTTGATTTATGTCCTAAACCATTAAACCGGACTCAACCTACAGATCATAACCATACTTACACATGCTTGTGCACTGAAGCGTTGTCAATTGTGTGCCATATGCTTGCCCTTTTCTCTTGTGTCTACGACATGTGCCTTCTGCCTACTATTTTAAATCTTCACTCGGTCTTTTAAGGGACACCTATTGTTTGGTCCATAGTCATGGAAACCATGACGCATAACTCTGTGTACGTGCCATCTGTATCCATCTAGATATACCAGCATTGTTTGAAGCACCATGTGTTGTCTTACACCAAATTATTCAAATTTGCATGATGAACTCCTCTACAAAACATTGACACCTCGTAATGTCTACTCATGTTTAGTCTATTCTAGATTTGCGATTCTGCATGTTCGTGTGTTATGGTCCCATAGGTGCACACCTCCTACATCCCACGTGCTGAGAGTGTAACAAACATCCTCCATCAAAAGGGTCAGATGCCCCTCAACCTAGTTCTTACAAAGCCCCAACATGACCCTATGCTACCCATCTCTCGGGTTACATAAAGAAATGGTAGTTATATCTTAACCGCCCTAGTAGATTTCCTACACTATATTGTAATTAACTCCCTTAACTGTTTGGAAAACAACATCCATAAAACCTATTTTGGCATGTGTTATTATGTGCCTTCACACATGCCCCTACACGAATCGCTCCCATGGCTATACCGCTCAATCACGTGTCAAATCCACTAATTGTAAATGGTTCAATCAAGCCACTTCACCATTAGCCTACTACCACTTTTGTGCAACCATTGTATTTAGTTGTTCCCGTTTTGGGCAATCCCTTAGCCTATGTAATCCGTTACAAATAAAGCATCCACACTACGTTTTACCTGATACTTCAATCCTATTACCCCCTTCAGATACCCTCTTTGTCCTTCGTATCCTTTATGTTCTTTTCCTTCCCCCTATCATTGTCTGTTCTCCTTTGCTCGAATTAGAATTTGGATTGGTGATTTTGAAGCCTACTAAAGCATTAGCCTTTGTTATTGCCAAAGTGATGTAAACCTATTAGGTATAGAAACTCAAGAATCCACGAACATGTTAATATAGCGTAAGAATTATCCCAACGCATGATTTTAAACCGGTGAAAATAAAAATCTCAACTTGTTGCCCTAAAGGAGGAAGAACCTAAGGTATAAGATCTTAAACTGTTGAATTTCTAAAGAAGCAAGCAATAAGTAATGAATGAAACTTCAAAAACTTTATTGATATTTTAAAGAGAATATACAAATAGTTGAAGCATTTTTTCATACTTTGAGAAGACAACATGTTGCCCTATATATAGAGAAGAGAGGAGGAGAGATATTTTAGAAAAGAGAGAGTGGAGAGGGCTTAAAGCCCTCTCCTTTCCTACTAGCCGTTGGGACTTCCAACGGCTAGTTTCCCAGCCTGTTGGGGGCCCATTTGGGCCCCCATTTGCTGGCCTGGGCTGGGCCCGGGCCCAGCCCGAAGCCCGTGGGTCAGGCCCATTTAAGGGGGCCAAATAGGAGGTCTAGAATTAGGATTTTACATTAAGACAAATTTGATCTTAGCACCAACTAGCTATGAAACCTAATTGTGCTTCATTTCAACATAAACCCGTTTCTCACTAGAACAAGAATCTTAGTATAAAGATGAATCAAATGATGCCACAATCTAGATAGTTCAAAACTGATGAAATTTAAAGATAGCAAGCTAAGAATGAAGAAAGAAACTTCAAGAATTTTATTGAGACATTAAAAAGAGTTTGCATGCAATGAAGGTATGTTTTTCATACATTACAAAGGGACTTCAATGCCCTATTTATAGAGAACAAGAAGAGAGGAAAGAGTCGAGAAAAGAGTGGAGAGGAGAGGGCATTGTGCCCTCTCCATTTCTAGCCGTTGAGGGGCCTTTTGGCCCCCCATTTGCTGGCCCGGGCTAGGCCCAAGCCCGAACTCTTCAGGCAAGGCCCATTTAGGGCCCAATTTGGAACCCTAAAAAGGGATTACAAATATGGCAAAGGAGAAAGAAAAGATATGCCTAGTTTAGGGCTATACATTTAGACTTCATTCCCTTAGGATATAAGCCCTAATTATCCTTTATTTCAACACTCCCCCTCAAGTTGGGTGTGTATGTATCTATAACACCCAACTTGACCATATTTTTATGTATGTGATTGGCGGTTCCCGGTTTGGTGAAGATATCCGCTACTTGATCTTCACTTCATGTAAAGCTTGGAGTGATGAGTTTTTCTTCAAACTTTTGTCTCACAAAGTGACAATCCACCTCAATGTGCTTTGTTCTTTCATGAAAAACCGGATTTGAGGCTATGTGAATTGCCGATTGATTGTCACAATGGAGGAGGATTGGAGTAGGAACGGAGAACCCTAGTTCTTCGATTAGAGCCTTTAACCAAACTATTTCACTTGATGCGGCTGCCATGGCTCTATATTCGGCTTCGGCACTTGATCTTGACACCACATGTTTTTTGCTTTTCCAAGATACTAGATTTCCTCTAACGAACATGCAATATCCTGTGGTTGATCGTCTATCTTCTGAGTCTCCAGCCGAATCCGCATCACAATATCCTATGACTTGTGAGTTGTTGTTCTTTTTCATCCAAACTCCCATGCCGGGTATGCCCTTTAGATAATGGAGGATTCTTTCGGTGGCTCTCTAATGCTTTCTTTTGGGCTTGTGCATATGTGGGCTAACTTGACTCACGGCAAAGGAGATGTCCGGTCTTGTTATGGTGAGGTAGATCAATTTCCCTTTGAGCCTTTGATATCTTGGTTTATCCTCATAATCTTCATCATCATCCTTGAGACCATAAGAGGAGCTAATGGGACTACAAGAGGGCTTGGCACCTAACTTCCCGGTTTCCTACAAGAGATCAAGCACATACTTCCTTTGTGATAGAACAATCCCATTTGGACAATAGGCAAGTTCTATTCCTAAGAAGTACTTTAGTTTCCCTAAGTCCTTAATATCAAATTTTGTTTGTAAGAAACTTCTTACTTGGTTGATTAAGTCTAAATTATTACCGGTTATGATTATATCATCTACATAAACTAACACTATAATGATTTTTCCATCTAGTTTCTTAACGAAGAGAGAATTGTCACTATTGCATTTTTTGAAATCATGATAAAAAAGAGTTGAGCTAAGTTTGGCATACTAAGCTCTTGGAGATTGTTTAAGACCGTAGATTACTTTCTTAAGTTTGCAAACTTTGTTGAGTTGGTGAGAAAAGCCTGGTGGAATCTCCATGTACACTTCCTCTTCTAGATCTCCTTGAAGAAAAGCATTGGCTACATCCATTTGAAACATTGGCCAAGAGTGATTGATTGCAAGGGACATCAAGACTCGAATTGTGTTCATCTTGGCCACCGGAGCATAAGTTTCCTTGTAGTCTACTCCATAAGCTTGAGTGAAGGCCTTTGCTACTAATTTTGCTTTGTATCTATCAATACTTCCATCGCTTTTATGCTTGATCTTATATACCCATTTGCATCCTACTGCCCTTTTACCTTTAGGAAGAGATGATAACTCCCAAGTTTTGTTTCTTTCTAAGGCTTCTAGCTCATCTTTCATGGCTTGAATCCATTGGGGATGTTGTTTTGCTTCTTCAAAGTTTCTAGGCTCTTGATGAAGGTCTAAGTTCTTGATGAATTTTTGATGGCTACAAGACATGTAAGCAATTGAATAATATTGAGAAATGGGGTGGGATGTCACCTTTGAGTTATAGAACACTCTTTTGTTGATCCATTCCGAAGGAGGGAGCCTAAACCTTGTTGATCTTCGAAGAGGAGGGGGAGGCGGCTCCTCAATACTTTGTTCTTCTTCCTCTATAACTTGCCCTTGATCTAAGTTGTCTCCCTCTTCCTCTTGGACGAATTCATGATCAGAATGAGATGAGGTTGATTCTTCTTGAGTTGGATCATTTTCAGCTTGGATTGGTTGTTCTTCTTCTTTATTTTGATGGGAAGGTTCTTTGATTGAGGGAAGAACTATATTCCATTGGTTTTGAGCTCCTCTTTCCTTTGATTGCTCTTGATCCTCTTTTCCTGCAAAATAAGGTTCTCTTTCTACAAATATCACATCCTTGGATGTGTATAGCTTTTTGGTTAGAGGATCATAACATTTATATCCTTTTTCAAAGGTAGAGTATCCCAGAAATACACATTTTCTCCCCCTTTCATCTAGTTTATTTCTAAAGTTTTCTGGTACATGTACATAACAAATGCATCCAAAAACTCTTAAGCGCGAGATACTAGGTTTTCTTCATAGGAGTAGTTCTAAAGGGGATTTTCCTTCTAGCACTTGAGAAGGCATGAGGTTTATAAGGTGGGCAGCGGTTTTAATGGCTTCACTCCAAAACATCATAACCCTAGCCGTTTCTAGTAAATGTCTATTTTTCCTTTCGGCAACTCCATTTTGTTGAGAAGTATATACATAAGACTTTTGATGAATAATTTCTTTTTCTTCTAGAAAATTTTCAAGTGCATGGCTAGTGTATTCCCCCCATGATCCGATCTAAGGATTTTGATGTTTGCATTGAATTGCTTGATCACATATCTATAATAGCTCTTAAGTGCCTCAAATACTTCATATTTAGTTACTAATAAGTACACCCAAGTGTATCTAGTTTTGTAGTCAATGAAGGTTACAAAGTATTTGAAGCCATTATGAGATTCTATGGGTGAAGTCCACACATCGGTATGAATGAGTTTAAAGGCATTTTCATATATTGTGTTTGAGATTGGATTGTTGAAATGAAGCACAATTAGGACATATGGTTGTCCCAATCTAGTAAACTTTGTGCTTCTAGAATAAGACCTAAATGTAAAGTAAAAAGGGAGGCAATGTAATGTCTAAGGAAAATGGGCCCTAAATGGGTCTAGCCCGGGCCAGCAAAATAGGGGGCCAAAGGCCCCCAACGGCTAGTAAAAGAACTAGCCGTTGGGTCCAACGGTTAGAGAGGGCAATGCCCTCTCTCCCTCTCTTATTTTTTCCTCTCTCAACTCTTTTTCTCTTCTTCTATAAATAGGGCAGCTAGTTGCTTTTAAGAGGTATGAAAAAAATGCTTTCAACCTCTTGTATACTCTCTTTGAAACATCAATAAAGTACTTGAATTTCTTATTCATTTCTCATTGCTTGCTTCTTTAGAAATTTAACATGGTATCAGAGCAAACATTCATTCCTTCCTCATCTAATCTTGGTGATCCACCACCACAAATTAGCACCTCAATGTTTACTTCCATTCTTTTAGATGCTTCAAATTACAATGCATGGCAAGACACCATCAAGAGGTCTCTAAACTTCTTCAATCTCGAAAATCATATATTTGAACACCCTTTTGATGATGCTGATCCATCTTACAAAGCATGGAAAAAGAGAGATGATCAAGTGGTGGTGCTCTTACAAATGTCTTTAGACAAAACCGACAAAGCAATGGTCACTTATATTCCAAATGCCAAGTCTTTGTGGGATCAAATGCATGCTCTTTATGTTCAAGAAACCAACACCGGTAGAATATTCGAATTGAAGAAGAAAATCTTCTATATTCAAAAAGGAGGAAAGACCCTACCCGAATATTTTGGGGAATATAGGGATCTTTGGAATGAGCTTAATGTTTTGAGACCTCCAACCTCAAATCTCAAAACTATCCTTCAAAGGAATGATGAAGACATGACCTTTGGTCTTCTAATGGGTCTTGGAGAAGAGTATGCACCTATACGTCAAGAAATTAGAATGAAGATATTTCCTTCATTTCAAGAAGTTCAATTCATGGTGCAAAGAGCTGAAACAAGCATGAAGCTTGAAGAATCATCCAAGCCCAAAACCGAAGTTCAAGCATTCAAATCTGTCCAAGAAGAGCATCCAGCCAACAAAGCTCAAAATTTCGCCAAAAGAGATTTTTGCTTCCATTGTAAGAAACCTGATCATAGAAAGGAGAAATGTTGGCATCTCCATCCCCATTTACGGCCAAAGTACAACAAAAGGGAAGGTGACCAAATAGCAAGTGTCCAACATGTTTCTCAAGTTGCTGCCCTTGAAAGCAAAATGGAGGAAATACAAAAGGAGATGAAGAAGCTCATTGGCCAGATTACTTTGCATTCTGGTAATCTCTTAAATACATCTCATTCATGGCTTATTGATTCTGGTTGTGATAATCATATGGTGAAAGATAAGAACAAAATTAAAAGACTTATTCTTCTCACTGATTCTAGGATTGTTAAGGTAGCTAATGGTGAGAAACTAAGAGTTGATAATCTAGGTGAAATTGAGTTACTTGGCAAGAAAACTAAAGCTCTATATATGCCTAAATTTAATTCTAATCTTTTATCCATTGGAAAGATAACCAAAGAACAAAATTGCAAAGTTACATTTGATCCTAATGAAGTTGTTTTTCAGGACCTCAAAATGAATCATTTGATTGGCAAGGGGTCTAGGAGGCACAACCTATACTACTTGGATCAAGAAAACCGAGCTTTTGCTGCCTAAAGTCAAATGCATTCATTATGGCATGCTCGTCTAGGTCATCTTGGGGACTTAGCTTTGAAACGCCTATTTCCAAATCTAGAAGTAGAAAATAGGCATTGCAAAGCTTGTGTTCTTGGAAAACAAACTAGAGTGTATTATCCCATTTCAAATACTATATATGAGAATGCATTTGAACTTGTTCATTCTGATGTTTGGACCTCACCCATAGCATCTCATAATGGTTTTAAATACTTTGTGACATTTATTGATCACAAAACTAGATATACTTGGACATACTTATTGGTAACCAAATATGAGGTTTTTGAAGCCCTTAAGAGCTATTATAGACATGTGACTAAACAATTCAATGCCAATATCAAAATCATTAGGTTTGACCATGGGGGGAGTATACTAGTCATGCATTCGAAAACTTCTTAGATGAAAAGGGGATCATGGATCAAAAATCATGTGTCTACACTCCACAACAAAATGGAGTTGCCGAAAGGAAAAATAGGCACTTGTTAGAAACGGCTAGGGTCATGATGTTTCATTCTAATGTGCCTAAAAAATTTTGGAGTGAGGCAATAAAAACCGCTGCCCATCTCATTAATCTTATGTCCACTCAAGTTCTAGGAGGTAAATCCCCATTAGAGCTACTCTTAGGAAGAAAACCTAGTATCTCCCATCTTAGAGTCTTTGGATGCTTATGTTATGTCCATGTACCTAAAAATTTCAGAAACAAGTTAGAGGAAAGGGGAAGAAAATGTGTGTTCTTAGGATACTCAACATTTGAAAAAGGATATAAATGTTATGATCCACTAACCAAAAAACTATACACATCCAAAGATGTGATATTTGTAGAAAGAGAATCTTATTTTTCAGGAAAAGAAGATCAAGATCAAGATGGAAAAGGAGAAGCTCAAGATCTATGGAACATTATTCTCCCAAGTATCAATCATCACTCTCATCCGAATATTGAACAAGAACCAGCTCCGAATGTCCATGAAGATCTGGCTCAAGAAGATCCCTCACTATCTCATTCTGATCAAGAAACCATTCAAGAACAAGGGGGAGATGATTCGGAGCAAGAGCTGGCCATAGAACAAGAGGAACAAATCATAGATGAACCACCTCCTCCTCTTTGTAGGTCAACAAGGCTTAGGCTTCCTCCCTCCGAATGGATCAACAAAAGAGTATTCTATAACTCTAAAGTAACTTCTCATCCCATTTCTAAATATTATTCAATTGCTAATACTTCTTGCAGCCATCAAAGATTCATTCGGAGCATAGATCTTCATGAAGAGTCAAGATCTTTTGAAGAAGCTAAAAACCAATCTCAGTGGGTGCAAACTATGAAGGATGAGTTGGAAGCTTTAGCTAAAAATGGAACATGGGAAATAGCATCTATTCCAAAAGGGAAAAGAGCTGTAGGATGCAAATGAGTTTACAAAATTAAGCACAAAAGCGATGGGAGTCTTGATAAATACAAGGCAAGATTAGTTGCCAAGGGTTTTACTCAAACTTATGGAGTGGACTACAAGGAAACATTTGCTCTCGTGGCAAAAATGAATACCATTCGTGTGCTCTTATCTCTTGCTGCCAACTACTCTCTACCTCTATTTCAAATGGATGTTGCAAATGCCTTTCTTCAAGGGGACTTAGAAGAAGAGGTGTATATGGAGGTTCCTCCGGGTTTCTCTCATCAAGACAACAAAGTTTGCAAATTAAAGAAAGCTATCTATGGACTCAAACAATCACCAAGAGCTTGGTATGCCAAACTTAGTTCTACTCTTCTTGATCATGATTTTAAGAAATGCACTAGTGACTCATCTCTTTTTGTTAAGAAACTAAAAGATAAATTTATTAGTCGTAGTATATGTAAATGATATAATCATAACCGGAAATGACTTGAACTTAATTAATCAAGTTAGGAAATTTCTCCAAACGAAGTTTGAGATTAAGGACTTAGGGAAACTAAAGTACTTTCTAGGGATAGAACTTGCCTATTGTCCAAATGGGTTTGTTCTATCACAAAGAAAGTATGTGCTTGATCTTTTGCAGGAAACCGGAAAGTTAGGTGCCAAGCCCACATGTAGTCCGATCAGCACTTCTTGTGGCCTTAAAGATGATGATGAAGAGTTTGAGGATGAACAAAGATACCAAAGGCTTGTTGGGAGACTAATCTATCTCTGTTGAAAAGAAGAAATAATCGATCTACTCATCACCTTTTAAGTCTTCCAGCAAGGTTTCTCTCTTAAAGCCAAGATTCACATTTGTTTTCACCTCAAATTGAAGCCCATAAAGACCTCAGCCCATAAGCTTCATCAGGCCCCTAAAGGAACCCATTTCAGCCCATCAAAGGGGGGCCCTAAAGGGCCCCCAACAGCTATTTAAATAGCCGTTGGAGGCTGTCCAACGGCTAGAATTTCTGGCCATTGGAGAAGCCTCCAACGGCTAGTATAGAGAGGGCTTAAGCCCTCTCTTGTTTCTTGGTTGTCTCCTTAGTTCTCCTCTCTCTTTTGCTCTATAAATAGTCCACAATGTATTCTAGGAAAAACATGAACAAAAGTTCAAAAGCTATGCATGTTACATTCTCTTTTTATCAATAAAATTCAGAATTTTATTTCAAGATCATTTGTGCTCTTAGTTTGATCTTTCAACATGGTATCAGAGCAATCGATCCCATCCTCTTCTAGGTTGGGTGACCCTCCTCCATCCATAAACATTACCCAAATGCAAAACTTATCCTCCATTCAATTGAAAGGAGGAAACTACTATCAATGGGCAAATGTGATGAAGAGGGCACTCAATCTCAATAATCTAGAGAATCATGTTCTTGATGATCCACTTGAAGATGCTGATCCATCATTTCGAGAATGGAAAAAAGAGATGATCATGTCTTCATTCTTCTTCTTAATTCTCTAGATGAAACTCACAAAGCAATGGTGTCATGTGCTCCAAATGCGAAAATTCTGTGGGATGAAATGTTCTCTCTCTATGGTTTGGAATCCAACCTTGGGAGGATCTTTGAGCTTAAAAGACAAATTGCTTCCATCAAAAAGGAAGGCAAATCTCTTCCTCAATATTTCGGGGAGTATACGGATGCTTGGAATGAGCTAATCACTCTCCGGCCAGATTCTATAGATCTTAAAGTTCTTCGAAAAAGAAGAGAGGAAGATAAGATATTTGGTCTTCTCATGGGCTTAGATGATTCGTATTCTCATCTAAGACAAGAAATCCTTCGAATGAAGGACTTTCCATCATTTGGGGAAGTCCAAAATATGATTCAAAGGACTGAAGTAAGCATTAGATTGGAAGAGAGCTCCAAACAAAAATTGGAAGCTCAAGCGTTCATTGCTTCCTCGGATGAATTCAATGCTGCCAAAGCCCATCAAATTCGAAGGAGAAATGAAATATGCTCTCATTGCAAAAAGAGGGGCCATTCAAAAGACAAATGCTGGGAATTGTATCCTCATTTAAAGCCTAAAACATTCAAACAAAGAGACCAGCAAGGAGCTTCAAATGCATTCGGTTCTGGATAGCAACCCTCTGCCCAATTCGTGAAGGTTCAAGCTCCATCAATGGCTGAGTTTGCTGCACTCCAAACTCAATTAAATGAAGTTACAAAGAGACTTCAACAAATGGCTCCTCCTTCCGGTAAGACTCAAGAACCTTTTGCATATCTAAATTCTGGAAATTTTCTTATTGATTCGGGAACCGAATGTCATATGGTGAAGGATAGAGCAAAAATAAAGAGATTTGAAAACCTTCCTAACCATATGACTGTTCGTGTTGCAAATGGACAAGATTTGAGAGTAAATCAAGTTGGGGAAGTTAACATTTTTGGAAAACCAACCAAAGCTTTATATGTCCCCAAACTTACCTCAAACCTACTGTCCATTAGCAAGATCACCAAGGATCAAAAGTGTAGAGTTGTTTTTGACCCCAATAATGTCTCTTTTCAGGACCTCAAGTCGAATCAATTGATTGGTGAGGGTTCTAGAAGAGGAGGACTTTATTACTTGGACCAAGAACAATATGCACTTGTAACTCATGTTAAGGAGAATCAATCTCTTTGGCATGGACGTTTAGGTCATCCTAGTGATCAAGCTTTAAAACGTCTATTCCCAACTTTGAATTATGAGAATAGACATTGTAAAGCTTGTATTTTGGCTAAGGAAACCCGAACAATGTATCCTATTTCTGAAACAATATATGAAAATCCTTTTGAATTAGTTCATTCCGATATTTGGACTTCACCTATCTGTCACATCTAGGTTACAAATATTTCATTACTTTCATTGATCACAAAACAAGGTACACATGGGTGTATCTTCTAAATACTAAAGACCAAGCTCTTGAAGCACTCAAGAGCTATGTGAAGTATGTAACCAAGCTATACAATGCAAATATAAAAGTCCTAAGATCAGATCATGGTGGTGAATTTACAAGCTTCAACTTTGAAAATTACCTTAAGGATAATAGCATCATACATCAAATGTCATGTGTTTACACACCCCAACAAAATGGGGTAGCTGAAAGAAAGAATAGGCACATACTTGAGACATCTAGGGCTATGATGTTCTATGCAAATATGCCAAAAAAATTCTGGTGTGATGCGGTTAAAACCGCGGTTCATGTAATTAATCTTATGCCTACTGAAGTTTTAAAAGGGCAATCTCCTCTTGAGGTTCTCCTAAGAAGGAAACCCAACATTTCTTACCTTAGGACATTTGGTTGCACATGTTACATTCATATTCCAGCTCACCAAAGAAATAAGTTAGAACATAGAGGGAGAAAGTGTGTATTTCTTGGATATGCAGCCTTTGAAAAAGGCTATAGGTGCTATGATCCTACAACTAACCGAACATACACATCAAAAGATGTGATATTCTTGGAAAATGAGTTCTATTTTACAGGAAATGAAGAGGTAAAGGAAGCTCCAAAGACTGAAATCCCTAAAGGCACTTGGGACTTTCTTATATCTCCTCCTCAAGAAGCTGAATCAACCGAAGGAAATTCAGTCTCGGATACAAGCCACAGCACTCAAAATGATAATTCAGGGGCATTAGAGGCTGAACAACCAAGTACTTTAGGGGGAGAAAGTAATACAAATGAAGAACCTACAAATGAAGAAGAATCCCTTGAAATTGAGGAGGAACCAGATGAACCGCCACCTCAACTAAGAAGATCAACAAGGCTTAGACTTCCTCCATCTGAATGGATCAACCGAAGGGTGTTCTATAACTCTAGGGTAACCTCCCATCCTATTTGTGATTATTATACCACCTCTCATGTTTCCTTGGACCACCAAGCTTTCTTGAGTAATTTAGATAAAGAAGCTGAACCAACATCATTTGAGCAAGCATCAAAGGATCCAAGATGGAAAAGAGCCATGGAGGAGGAAATAGAAGCTTTATCAAAGAATGGAACATGGGAAATCACCACACTACCAAAAGGGAAGAAGGCCGTAGGATGTAAGTGGGTATACAAAATCAAGCACAAGAGTGATGGATCAATTGAGAGGTTCAAAGCAAGACTAGTGGCAAAGGGATATACTCAAGCCTATGGGATTGATTACAAAGAGACCTATGCTCCGGTTGCAAAAATGAACACTATTAGAGTCCTCTTGTCTCTTGCGGTGAATCATGGATGGAGCCTGTTTCAAATGGATGTAGCCAATGCTTTCCTTCAAGGAGACTTAGAAGAAGAAGTCTACATGCAAATACCGAAGGGCCTTCAATCACAAAGAGGAAATGCATGCAAACTCCATAAGGCAATTTATGGTCTCAAGCAATCCCCAAGAGCTTGGTATGCAAAGTTAAGCAATGCTTTCCTTAGTAATGGATTTCATAAATGCAATAGTGATTCATCTCTTTTTCTTAGAAGAACTAATGATCATATCACAATTGCACTAGTATATGTAGATGACATTATCATCACAGGTAGTGATTTACATCAAATAGACTTAGTTAGGAATTTCTTAAAATCTAGATTTGAAATTAAAGATCTAGGGAAACTAAAGTATTTTCTAGGTATTGAGTTAGCCTATTGTCCCAATGGGCTAATTCTCTCCCAAAGAAAATATGCTCTTGACCTTTTGCAGGAAACAGGAAAACTTGGAGCTAGACCAGCTTGCAGTCCAGTTTCCACTTCCGGTCCCTTAGCCGATGACAATGATCCTCTAGAAGACATTGAGAAATATCAGAGGCTAGTTGGGAAGCTTATTTATCTCACCATCACAAGACCGGACATAGCATATGCTGTGAGCTATATAAGTCAGTTCATGCATTCTCCAACGAAAGTTCATTGGAGAGCAGCGGAGAGGATACTTCATTACATCAAAGGGTCACCCGGGCTAGGGATTTGGATGAAGAACAATGGAAGTTTAGACATTGAAGGGTATTGTGATGCTGACTGGGCAGGAGATCCCACTGATAGAAAGTCTACCACTGGATATTGCATGTTTGTTGGAGGAAATTTAGTAGCTTGGAAGAGCAAAAAACAACGGATTGTTTCTAGATCAAGTGCAGAGGCCGAGTATAGAGCCATGGCAGCGGGAGCGAGTGAGATAGTATGGCTGAAAGCTTTAATAGAAGAACTAGGGTTTACGGTCTCCACTCCTATCAAGCTTCATTGTGACAATCAATCAGCAATTCACATTGCCACTAATCCGGTGTTCCATGAACGAACCAAGCACATAGAAGTTGATTGTCATTTTATTCGACAAAAGGTGGAAGAAAAACTCATTGTCACTCCTCACATCAAAGGGAGAGAT
The DNA here is from genome assembly GCA_037126225.1 of Dillenia turbinata. Classification (NCBI taxonomy): domain Eukaryota; kingdom Viridiplantae; phylum Streptophyta; class Magnoliopsida; order Dilleniales; family Dilleniaceae; genus Dillenia; species Dillenia turbinata. Next base: position 21,075,224 of record JBAMMX010000011.1, on the reverse strand, counting down.
CAACTTGCAGACATCTTCACAAAGGGAGGGACAGCAGCTCACCTACAAGAAATGATGAGCAAGTTGGGTACTATCAATATCTACGCACCCAACTTGAGGGGGAGTGTTGAAAAGAAGAAATAATCGATCTACTCATCACCTTTTAAGTCTTCCAGCAAGGTTTCTCTCTTAAAGCCAAGATTCACATTTGTTTTCACCTCAAATTGAATCCCACAAAGACCTCAGCCCATAAGCTTCATCAGGCCCCTAAAGGAACCCATTTCAGCCCATCAAAGGGGGCCCCTAAAGGGCCCCCAACAGCTATTTAAATAGCCGTTGGAGGCTGTCCAACGGCTAGAATTTCTGGCCGTTGGAGAAGCCTCCAACGGCTAGTATAGAGAGGGCTTAAGCCCTCTCTTGTTTCTTGGTTGTCTCCTTAGTTCTCCTCTCTCTTTTGCTCTATAAATAGTCCACAATGTATTCTAGGAAAAGCATGAACAAAAGTTCAAAAGCTATGCATGTTACATTCTCTTTTTATCAATAAAATTCAGAATTTTATTTCAAGATCATTTGTGCTCTTAGTTTGATCTTTCAACAATCTCACCATAACAAGACCCGATATCTCCTTTGCCGTGGGACAAGTTAGCCAACATATGCACAAGCCAAAAAGGAAGTATTTGAGAGCCACCGAAAGAATAGTTCACTACCTAAAGGGCACCCCCGGCATGGGAATTTGGATGAAAAAAAATTGCAGCTTACAAATCATAGGGTATTGTGATGCGGATTGGGCCAGAGATTCTGAAAATAGAAGATCAACTACGGGATATTGCATGTTTATTGGAGGAAATCTAGTTGTTTGGAAAAGCAAAAAAAAAACATGTGGTATCAAGATCAAGTGTTGAAGCGGAATATAGAGCAATGGCAGCCGCAACAAGTGAAATAGTTTGGTTAAAGGCTCTAATTGAAGAGCTAGGGTTCATAGTTCCAACTCCAATTTAACTCTATTGTGACAACCAATCGGCAATTCACATAGCTTCAAATCCGGTGTTTCATGAAAGAACAAAACATATTGAAGTAGATTGTCACTTTGTGAGACAAAAGATTGAAGACAAGCTCATCATTCCTAGCTTTACAAGAAGTGATCTTCAAGTTCCCGACATCTTTACAAAACCGGGAACCGCCAATCACATTCACAAGAATATGGGCAAGTTAGGTGTTATAGACATATACACACCCAACTTGAGGGGGAGTGTTAAAATGAAGCACAATTAAGGCATATGGTTGTCCCAATCTAGTAAACTTTGTGCTCCTAGAATAAGACCCAAATGTAAAGTAAAAAGGGAGGCAATGTAATATCTAAGGAAAATGGGCCCTAAATGGGTCTACCCCGGGCTAGCAAAATAGGGGGCCAAAGGCCCCCAACGGCTAGTTCTTATTAGCCGTTGGGTCCAATGGTTAGAGAGGGCAATGCCCTCTCTCCCTCTCTTATTTTCTCCTCTCTCAACTCTCTTTCTCTTCTTCTATAAATAGGGCAGCTAGTTGCTTTTAAGAGGTATGAAAAAAATGCCTTCAACCTCTTGTATACTTTCTTTGAAACATCAATAAAGTACTTGAAGTTCTTATTCATTTCTCATTGCTTGTTTCTTTAGAAATTCAATATGGATAATACACTCTAGTTTGTTTTCCAAGAATACAAGTTTTGCAATGCCTATTTTCTACTTTTTGACTTGGAAATAGGCGTTTCAAAGCTAAATCTCCCGGGTGACCTAGACGAGCATGCCATATAGAAGATACTTGACTTTGAACTCCAAAAGCTTGATTTTCTTGGTCTAAGAAATATAGGTTGTTCCTTCTAGACCCCTTCCCAATCAAGTTATTCGTTTTGAGATCCTGAAAAGTAACTTGGTTAGGATCAAAAGTGGATTTGCAATGGTCTCTGGTAATTTTGCTAATGGACATGAGGTTAGAGTTGAATTTTGGCACATATAAAGCTTTAGTTTTCTTGCCTAGGAGTTCAACTTCACCTAGATGATCAACTTTTAGTTTTTGACCATTAGCAACCTTGACAATCTTATGACTAGATAGAGGAATGAATTTCCTAAATTGGTTTTTATCCTTTTCCATGTGATTGTCACAGCCTGAATCAATAAGCCATTTATTTAAATGAGATGAGTTCAAGTTGTTACCGGAATGAAGGGCAACTTGGCTAAGGAGCTTTTTCATCTCTTTTTGCATCTCCTCCATTTTGGATTCGAGTGCAGCCACTTGGGAGACTTGTTGAGTATAAGCTGGTTGTTCCATCTCCTTCTTGTTGTTCTTTGGGCGCAAATTAGGGTGGAGTAACCAGCACCTTTCCCTTTTGTGGTCGGGTTTCTTGCAATTTGTGCAAACATCCTTTTTAAAGAAATTTTGAGCCTTGTTAGCCATATGATCATCTTGGACAGCTTTGAAGGCTCGAGCTTCGAATTCGAGCTTGGTAGACTCCTCTAGCCTCATGCTAGTCTCGGCTCTTTGAATCATAAATTGAACTTCTTGGAATGAAGGGAATATCTTCATTCTAAGGATTTCTTGACGAATAGGAGCATATTCATCTCCAAGACCCATAAGAAGACCAAAGGTCATGTTTTCATCATTTCTTTGAAGAAGGTTCTTGAGATTAGAAGTTGGAGGCCTAAGAAGATTAAGCTCATTCCAAAGATCCCTATATTCCCCAAAGTATTCGGGTAGGATTTTACCTCTTTTTTGAATCTTGAAGATTTTTCTTTTGAGTTCAAAGATTCGTCCGGTGTTGGTCTCTTGCCCATATAGAGCATGCATTTGATCCCACAAAGCCTTTGCATTTGGAATACAAGTAGCCATTGCTTTGTGGGTTTTGTCAAGAGACATTTGAAGTAGCAGCACCACTTGATCATCTTGCTTCTTCCATGATTTAAATACAGGGTCCACATCATCTAAGGGATCCTCCAATATGTGATTTTCAAGATTGAAAAAATTCAAGGATCTCTTGATGGTGCCTTGCCAAGCATTGCAATTTGATGAATCTAAGAGAATGGAAGTAAATATGGAAGCACTAATTTGTGGTGGAGGATTACCAACACCAGAAGATGAAGGGATCGAAACTTGCTCTGATACCATGATGAAATTTAAAGATAGCAAGCTAAGAATGAAGAAAGAAACTTCAAGAATTTTATTGAGAAATTAAAGAGAGTTTGCATGTAATGAAGGCATGTTTTTCATATATTACAAAGGGACTTCAATGCCCTATTTATAGAGAACAAGAAGAGAAAAAAGAGTTGAGAAAAGAGTGGAGAGGAGAGGGCATTGTGCCCTCTCCATTTCTAGCCATTGGGGACAGCCCCTACGGCTATTTTTGCTTAGCCATTGGGGGGCCTTTTGGCCCCCCATTTGCTGGCTTGGGCTGGGCCCTTGGGGCCCCGCCTGAACTCTTCGGGCAAGGCCCATTTAGGGCCCAATATGGAACCCTAAAAAGGGATTACAAATATGGCAAAGGAGAAAGAAAAGACATGCCTAGTTTAGGGCTATACATTTAGACTTCATTCCCTTATGATATAAGCCCTAATTATCCTTTATTTCAATAAAAACCTAAGTTGATAAGTCAAAAAACTAAACAAGACATCTATCTTGAATAAGTTCAAGAGTTCCAAAAAAAAAACAAAACCATGTGAAGAAACCTCACAATACTATTAATTCTCTAAAAAAATTCTATTTTTACATAATGTGTACGGACCTATTTATAGGTTAGAAGTAACGCCTAAAATGGTGATTAGAAGTAACGCCTCCAAGAATTGGATCATTTGGAAGATCCAATATGCACATTCTTGGAAACTTATTTTGACTACTTAGCAAGGCTTATCTAGAATGGCTTGATTATGCTTCATTTCAACACTCCCCCTCAAGTTAGGTGTGTATATATTAAAAACACCTAACTTGCCCAAGTTTTTGAGGATATGATTGGTGGTTCCCGGTTTTGTAAAGATATCCGCAATTTGAAGATCACTCCTTGTGAAACTTGGAGAGATGAGCTTATCTTCAATCTTTTGCCTTACAAAGTGGCAATCTACCTCAATATGCTTTGTTCTTTCATGAAAGACCAGATTTGAGGCTATGTGAATTGCTGATTGATTGTCACAATGGAGTTGAATTGGAGTAGAGACAAAGAACCCTAATTCTTCTATTAGAGCCTTTAGCCACACGATCTCACTAGTAGCGGCTGCCATTGCTTTATACTCTGCTTCGGCACTTGATCTTGAGACTACATGTTGTTTTTTGCTTTTCCATGCTACTAGGTTCCCTCCAATAAACATGCAATAACCAGTAGTTGATCTTCTATCTTTCGAATCCCCGGCCCAATCCGCATCACAATACCCTATGATTTGTGAGCTACAATTGTTCTTCATGACAGTTCCCATGCCGGGTGTGCCTTTTAGATAGTGAAGAATCCTTTCGGTGGCTCTCCAATGCTTCCATTTTGGCTTGTGCATATGTTGGCTAACTTACCCCACAGCGAATGAGATGTCAGGCTTGTTATGGCGAGATAGATTAATTTCCCTACAAGCCTTTGATATCTTTGTTCGTCCTCAAACTCTATGTCATCATCTTTGAGGCCACAAGAGGTGCTGATCGGACTACAGCGGGCTTGGCACCTAGTTTGCCGGTTTCCTGCAAAAGATCAAGTACATACTTTCTTTGTGATAGAGCAAACCCATTTAGAGAATAGGCAAGCTCTATCTCTAAAAAGTACTTTAGTTTCCCTAAATCCTTAATATCAAACTTTGTTTGGAGAAATTTTCTAACTTGATTGATTATGTTTAAATCATTTCCAGTTATGATGATATCATCTACATATACTAAGACTATAATGATTTATCTCCTAGTTTTTTAATAAAGAGAGATAAGTCACTAGAGCATTTCTTAAAGTTATGATCAAGAAGTGTAGAGCTGAGTTTAGCATACCAAGCTCTTGGAGATTGCTTGAGTCCATAGATAGCTTTCTTTAATTTGCAAACTTTGTTGTCTTGATGAGAAAAGCCCGGAGGAACCTCCATATATATTTCTTCTTCTAATAAGTCCCCTTGAAGAAAGGCATTTGCAACATCCATTTGAAATAAAGGTAAGGTGTAGTTGGCAGCAAGAGATAGAAGCACACGGATGGTATTCATTTTTGCCACGGGAGCATATGTTTCCTTGTAGTCCACTCCATAAGCTTGAGTGAAACCTTTGGCAACTAGTCTTGCCTTGTATTTATCAAGACTTCCATCACTTTTGTGCTTTACTTTGTAAACCCATTTGCATCCTACAGCTCTTTTCCCTTTAGGAAGTGATGCCATTTCCCATGTTCAATTTTTCTCTAAAGCTTCCAACTCGTCTTTCGTAGCTTGTACCCACTGAGGTTGGTTCTTAGCTTCTTCAAAGGATCTTGGTTCTTCATGAAGATCTATGTTTCGAATAAATCTTTGATGGCTACAAAAAGTATTTGCAATTGAATAATATTTGGAAATAGGATGAGAAGTTACTTTAGAGTTATAGAAAACTCTTTTGTTGATCCATTCAGAAGGAGGAAGCCTAAGCCTTGTTGATCTACGAGGAGGAGGAGGTGGTTCATCTATGATTCGTTCTTCTTGATCTATGGCCAGCTCTTGCTCCGAATCATCTCCCCCTTGTTCTTGAATGGTTTCTTGATCAGAATGAGATGGTGAGGGATCTTCTTGAGTTGGTTCTTCATGATCATTCAGAGCTGGTTCTTGTTCAATGTTTGGGTGATTGATAGTTGGTAGAATAATGCTCCATGGATCTTGAGCATCTCCTTTTCCAGCTTGGTCTGGATCTTCCTTTCCTGAAAAATAGAATTCTCTTTCTACAAATATTACATCCTTGGATGTGTATAGTTTCTTGGTTAATGGATCATAACATTTATACCCTTTTTCAAATGTTGAGTATCCTAAGAACACATATTTTCTCCCCCTTTCTTCTAACTTGTTTCTGAAATTTTTAGGTACATGAACATAGCATAAGCATCCAAAGACTCTAAGATGGGAGATATTGGGTTTCCTTCCTAAAAGTAGCTCTAATGGAGATTTTCCTCCTAGAACTTGAGTAGGCATAAGATTAATGAGATGGGCAGCGGTTTTTATTGCCTCACTCCAAAACTTCTTAGACACATTAGAGTGGATCATCATAGCCCTGGCTGTTTCTAGTAAGTGCCTATTTTTTCTTTTGGCCACTCCATTTTGTTATGGAGTGTACACACATGATTTTTGGTGCATGATCCCCTTTTCATCTAAGAAAGTTTCAAATGCATGACTAGTATACTCCCCCACATGATTAGACCTTATGATTTTAATGTTGGCATTGAATTGTTTAGTTACATATCTATAATAGCTCTTAAGGGCTTCAAGAACCTCAAATTTGGTTACCAATACGTATACCCAAGTATATCTAGTTTTGTGATCAATAAATGTCACAAAGTATTTAAAGCCATTATGAGATACTATAGGTGAGGTCCAAACATCAGAATGAACAAGTTCAAATGCATTTTCATATATAGTTTTTGAAATGGGATAATACACTCTAGTTTGTTTTCCAAGAATACAAGCTTTGCAATGCCTATTTTCTACTTCTTGATTTGGAAATAGGCGTTTCAAAGCTAACTCTCTAGCCCGAAACCCGCGGGCAAGCCCATTTAGGGCCTATTTTTGGGTCCCTAATTATGCTTCATTTCAATAGTCTCCTTAACTTTGCATGTGCCCAACGCTGTTGCCCTACCATGAAGTTGAAAAGTTTGTCCTCTTTTCACATAGTCAGCAGGTCTAACATTAAGGAACTGAATTTTTAAACATAATCCCCAACTATCCCTATGTGTTTCAATTGTCTCAATTTGATTCTTCCCACCTATACTATGTTTTAAGGAAGGAATTGATCATTCAACTCCTTTAAGTTCACCTAGGAATTGATTTGAGGCCTTACATCATGTACCCAAGCGCACCACCATAATTTTGCATCTCCCACTATGCATATGGTTATTACCATGACCACATCCCTTTATAGTATAAGAGTCGCTTTGAAGCACTACTCCATGTCCTCCTACTTTTTGGCTAAATGAGTACCAGTGAATACCTTCCGTTCTAAAATCCTAACATTGGAATGTGCTGCCTATCTCTGAATTCTCTTCCTTCAGAAGTATTAGCTTTAGAACCATAATATCTTCCTTTAGTTTTAGAAGGTTTACCTTCAGCGCATCCATATGTAAACCATTTGAACTAAAGACTCCAAGTTTACCCTTTTGCTAAGTTCTTGCATTGATGTGCATCAATTGTTGGCAAAATGAGTTTTGATGATGAGTATATAATCAGTAAAGTGAGTTAAGGATGGAAATGACATGTTAGACTAATGAAAGACTAGTTTAAGTGGAGTTAGAGCAAGTAAAGGATAGATTCAAAATGCTTAGGCAACTCACATCTTAAGACAACTCAACTCACCCACTTATGCTTGTCGACTTGCTTATTCTACACAAACAAAATTAACCTAGGCACTTATCCTAAGTTAATTTCCTCATTAATGGTAGTTGACTCACACAGTTAGCTTAACAAAATAAACTAATTTTTAAAATCTTGACGGTCGAATAACAATGATCAAAATGAATTTAAGACACATTATAGTTAGGTTAAGTTGACCTACTATAAGTCTCAAGTTAGCTTACACTCTTGACACTTAGACAAATTCATGAAAGTAAACAAAGCACAAGGCATTACACACAAAGCATGAGCAATGACATGTCACAAGTCTTGATACTAGCACAACACTTAGCTCAACACATGTTGTAATGCATGCTATGCCACATGCCAAAGTACATGTCAAACCATGAGTCATATGCATGTCATAACATGAGTAGGATACATGCTACTGCACCACATTAGACTAACTTGTTGGCAGCAGTTGACTTGCTTGAGACCCTAAGTTGGCTCACCTGCTTAGGATTTAGAGCAAATGAGAGAGCACATGTATAGGTGTCTATACTTGGAGCTTGAGGTGTCAATGCTACCTGGCTAAGGACACAATATAGCTCACAGGAAAATCAGCCTAGTTGATAGGCAGTTGACTCAAGCAGTGAGACCTTAGAGTAATACATGAACTTGGCGCGAGCATAACTTGAGTGTGACATGAGCTTAGCATAAGCATGGCATTAGCATGACACTAACATCATACGAGCATGATACGAGCATAAACATGCCACAAGCCATTGCATTAGGCTATAACACTCATGATCACACAAGGTAAATGGCCAAGTGGACTTATGGTTTTACCTTAATTGACTCACCTCATCATAATTTAGAAAAATTTTAAGTATGGAGGTGAAGTACCGACACCTTGGTATTTTAGTGTTGATACTCCTATGTGTAAAACATAGGCAAGCTGACTGCCAACGAGGTAGTAGTCAACTTGCATGAAGATTACTTTGCATAGAACACTACACAAGTCTAAGGACATGAGTAACCCTAGTGTATAATGCCATATGACACATGCTACAAGCCCAATGCTTTATGCCACATGCACCAAGCCATCCTGCATATGCACAATGCCTATGCACTCAAGCAGGTTTAGGTACCAAGTTGACGCATCAAAATGCAAAAGTCGACAACCACAAGGTATAAAAGAAAGGGGTTCTGACACTTAAACTTAAAAGTACCAACACTCAGCACTATTCAAATCTAAATTTTAACCAAATCCAATTAAGCAATCGACTTGTAGAAGAGAGGCAGTCAACTCACTCCAAGTGCTGTAGGAAAAATAGCTAAGTATAGAGTTCTGACACTTAATCTTTGAGGTATCGAAACTTATAACTGTTCAAACTCAAAGAGTTGAACTAAACTAGGCAATAGTTGACTCAAGGGACACAGGCAGTGGACTCATGCTAGAGGCAGCATACGAAAAATTCAAAAGGTAGTTGATTGGAAAAGAGGAGGTAGTCGACTCGCTTGTAAGTAATAGTTAGTTTTCAGAAAAGTAGTTTGAGCATTTAATGCGCTCTCAACAACCTCAAATAGTACGTCTTATCGGACCAAATTCATATGCCAACTATTATGTTAGGTATATTGAAAATCATAAAAAAAATTAAGAGATTAGAAAATTTGATCAAATCTCTTATGGGATAAAATGGATAAATTGCATAATGCTTTTCTTATATCATTTGCATTAATAGGACACACAAATGTTATTACTGATATTGTTCCTAATGTAGTGTACTCTAGAGAAACTGGAGATAACTCTAGATGCATAAGAGCTATGGCTTTCAAGGTAGGAGATTGTAGAGAAATCTGGACACAAAACTGGACTAACTTATATTTACTTAGGAATAGCCACCAAAGAAACCGCTTCATAGCTGAATGATCTAACTTTGATCATGCAAATTAAAGTCCTAAATGAAGACACAAAAAGGAACCTAACTACCATAGCCAACTGGCTAGCAAAACCTTATATCACTAGAACAAGACAAATCAATACAATTAATGATTTAACGCAGGTACAATAGCTTATAGCTGAAGAATTAGCTCACAAGAGTCTATGTGAAAGAGTTAAGCGCAAAGAAGAAAAGATGAAAGTTCTAGAGTCAAAAGTAGAAATTATTCTACAAATGACTCTTAGAATTTATAATGAAAGTGTGGGACCTCAACTAGAGGTATGTGAAAATGGAGTGGAAATCCATTAGTCCAAGAAATAGTGGAAATACCAATGAAAGAATTTATAGTATGGATAAGGATCTGGATAATGTAAAAAAAAATATTGAAAAAGCTATGAATTTAATTCTTAACTCTGGCTACTATAAACAAAGAGCTAAAAAAGAAGTGCAAGCAGCCAAACCCAGAAGGACAAACTTTGTAACTGCCCTTAAAGAATCCATAGGAAAACCTAATACGTCTAGATTTTCTATAAAGGAAGAAAGGGACACATGAATCCAATAATTAGAAGAAGAAATTCAACAGCTAAAGAAATTATTGTTAAAAAATAAAGGAAAAGAGAAAATAAATGAGACTCAATATGGAGAAGAAATTTAACCTAACGTTAGGCCCAATCCATTGAAAGCAGAAGCCCTAAAGGCTATTCCCTTAATAATCAAAGATGTAAGCATCCCTCCTAGAATTGAAGATGATGATAAGTCCTCTAACAATGATAAAGAGGAAGGATGAACTAAAATTTTAGGTTTTGAGAAACCTAAAAAAGAAATCTCAGGTCTAGTAATAGATCTCGACTTAGAAGGATATAAAAAACAATTCTTGGTAATTAAGTTTGAAGGAGAAAACTTAGATGTTGAATTATCAGATGAAGAAATCAAAAAATATTTGTCTGATGATGACTTAGAAATAGGAGTCTCTATGACTGAACCAATGGAAAGTGAAACCACTAAAATGGCAAGAAATTCCCTGAGGAACCATAGTCATTAGTCCATAACACACCTCCAAGTAACCTAAATCTTCCTCAAAGAATAACTTAGAAAGGGGAATGGGGGTACATGAAGGTATAAGAGATCACATGGGATATATGCCTTAGGCAATAAAATCAATACAAGCATAGTTGGACAAGTTGAAGAAGATACCAATAAAAGAATGGGGACTTGATTAAATCTAGACTTTATGATCGATAAGAAGAGAATTATCGATAGATGGGTTTAAACCACTCAATTGATAGCTACAGCTAATAATTGGCCGGCAGACCAATGAAGAAAATATATTCCTCGGGTTAGGAAGGAAATATAACAAGAAATTGGTGGAGACAGTTAGCTATAACTGAGGAAAACATAATCCTTTATGGAAAAGAAGATGGAAGTCCTCCGGAAATAGAAAGCATAGAATCCATTATAGAAAGGGTTCGAGCTACTTTGTACTCAGAATTCTTGGGACAACATTGGAGTGCCCATGAACAATTATATATGTATAACCTGGTTTAACAAAATAGATATAAACTAGATAAATTAGAATGTTCATTAAAATATTTTCATGAATATGCAACACACATAGAAAACCACTATTGGCAGAGTAATTTTACAGAAGATGAAGACAAAATTTTTCTGGAAAGTTCTTTGATAAACTGCCACAAAGATTTGTGTTCCAACTTAAAAAGGAATATAGTGACTATAAAAATAGTCAAGACTCAATCCCAGTGGACAATCTAGGAGCTCGGATCGAATTTACTGGAATAAAATTACAAGAATGTTGTCAGCAAGCAAAGTTACTGAAAAAGATAAAGAACCATGATGATTGCTTCTAATGTAGATTCAATGATGATATTCCAAACTTAGAATATGGTAAATCATATCTTAAAAGGAAAAAACATAAGAAGGCAAGGAAGAAACCTTATATCGAATTTAAATGATATAAGAGAAAATATCATAGGAAGTTTGCTCCTAAGAAAAAGAGCAAAAAATACACAAGAAAGAATCATTAGAAGATTAGATCCTATGATAAGTCTGAATGTGAATACTGGAACTGTGTGTTGAAATGAAGCAAAAATGAGACATTTAGTTAACTCTAATCAAGGTTCATGAAGGCTCCAAATGTAATTCAAGAGGGGGCAGAATGCTGCCCCCACTTTGTTCAGATTTTAGGCCCATTTAGAGGACCCAAATAAGTCCCTAAATGGGCCCTTCCCATGGGCAGCAGCTGGGCCCAATTCGGCCCAGCCCAGCCCAAGCCATGGGGGCCCAAAAGGGCCCCCCAAAGGCTGGTTATTCCAGCCGTTGGAAGCATCTTCCAACGGCTAGAAATCTAGCCGTTGGGAGATGCTCCCAACAGCTAGTAGAGAGGGCATTAAGCCCTCTCTTCTCTCCCTCTTCTTTACCTATAAATATATGTAGAAGTCTTCTTTAGAGAGTATGAAAATATGCTCTCTTATTTTGTACAAAAATGCTCTCAAATTCAATGAAGTTCTGAATTTTATTTCAAGAACAAATTGTTCATCATACTTCAAATTTATTCATGGTATCAGAGCAGGGAATGGTCCATCTTCTCAGCAACAAAAGTCATCCAAAATGGATGGATCTCATGCAAAAATTGCTGAAGTTATGTGATGATTTAAGTTTACTTTTGAATGAGCCTTTTGGAGCATTCAAATTCTTGGAACTATGGAGGAAGTTGCATGTAGATACCTCCAATATAAAGGCACTTCCACAATATGAAGAAATGAAGGCCACTATTCAGCAAATGATGGCATCCGAAATGTCTCAAAATCAGGGTCAAATTCTGGAAAAAGGAAATGCCATCATCACCACAATAGAGCAACAACAAAATGCTTTTATTCCTTCTAAATTCGGCCACCAAGCTGCTGCAGTCTATGAAGACCCTTTATCATCAATAAAAGTCAAATGTGATGAGCTTCAAATGAAGCTGAATAAGTGTATTAAAGATCTACAGCAGCCGGCCCAAAAGGAAAGCTATATTCCTCAAATTCAGCCTGAAATTAGCTCACAAGCAAAGGATCAAAATGCAATCTCTATGATGCCTGAATACACTAATCACAAAACAAAGACAAATCAAAGCTTAAGGGGGCTTCAAGAACCTGTCCAACAAAGAAGATCCTATGCTTCAATTGTCGCTGGATGTGTTGCTCAATGTGGAGCCTCTCAAGATAAATTAGACATTCACTTGAAGAGGCCTCAACATTCAGAACACATAGATGGTAACAATCAAAACTCTATCCCTTTTTTAAATTCTGAGAAAATTCTTATAGATTCCGGAACGGATCATCATATGATTAGGGATAGGAGAAAAATCAAACGCTTTAAACATCTCCCTAATCAAAGGGTAGTACGTGTTGCTAATGGACAAGATCTAGAAGTAAAACAAATGGGAGAAGTAGAAATTTTTGGAAAAACTACAAATGCTTTATATGTTCCACAACTTACTTCCAATCTCTTGTCCATTAGCAAGATCACCAAAGATCAAGGTTGTAGGGCCATCTTTGATCCAGAAATAGTTACATTTCATGATCTAAAAACTAACCATTTGATTGGCAAAGGAACTCAAAAAGGAGGCTTATATTACTTAGATCAAGAGCATCATGCACTCACTACTCACATTAATAATGATTCTTCACTTTGGCATGCACGACTAGGACATCTAAACTACAAGGCTTTGAAAAATCTTCTTCCTAATTTGAGCATTAAAAACAAGTCTTGTGAAGCATGCATATTAGGAAAAGTAACAAGAACTTCCTATCCTTGTTCAGAGAACAAGTATGTCTCTCCCTTTGAACTAGTGCACTCAGACATTTGGACCTCCCCAATCATATCACATCTAGGATACAAATACTTCATTACATTTATTGACCAAGAAACAAGGTACACATGGATTTATCTTTTGCATTCCAAAGATCAAGCATTTGAGGCACTCAAAAGTTATTTCAAATATGTAACAAACCTTTACAATGCCAAAATCAAGGTCCTTAGAACAGATCATGGTGGGGAGTACACAAGTCACAAATTTGAAGAATTCCTAAGAGACAATGGGATCCTTCACCAAATGTCATGTGTGTACACACCCCAACAAAATGGCATAGCTGAAAGAAAAAATAGGCATATATTAGAAACCACAAGAGCCATGATGATCTACGCCAATGTCCCAAAGAAGTTTTGGTGTGATGCAGTTAAGACCGCAGTCCATGTAATGAATTTAATGCCTACTGAAGTTTTAAAGGGCTTATCTCCATTAGAAGTCCTCTTGGGAAGAAAAACAAAAATTTCACATCTCAGAGTTTTTGGGTGTACATGCTATATCCATATTCCCTCACAATTTAGAGACAAATTAGATCATAGAGGAAGGAAATGCCTATTTTTAGGATATGCAACATTTGAGAAGGGATATAGATGTTATGATCCAACAACTAACAAAACATACACATCTAAGGATGTGATATTTGTGGAAAATGAGTTTTTCTTTTCAGGAAAAGAAACACATGAAGCACCAAAGGAAAATGCTCCAACAAAAACTTGGGACTTTCTAGCTCTACCTCGTCTTCCGCCCACTCAAGTTGAAGAAAGAAATGATTCCCAAGATGTGGTTCACTCTCAAGACATTGAAGAAGAATCAAACACCTTAGAAGAGGAACTACCATCAGGTTTAGGGGGAGAACAACAAATAATGGAAGAAGAGGCATCCGAACAAGAAGAATCGGATATACCTCCACCGCCCCTTAGGAGATCAACAAGATTAAGACTCCCACCATCAGAATGGATTAACCGAAGAGTCTTTTATAACTCCAAGGTAACATCACATCCAATTTCTAATTATTACACTATATCTAATATCTCTTTGCACCACCAAGCATACTTGAGTGGAATTGACAAAGAACAGGAACCAAAATCTTTTGAAGAGGCCAAGGATGATCCTAGATGGAGACAAGCTATGAAAGAAGAGCTAGATACACTCACTAAGAATGGAACTTGGAAACTTACAAATCTGCCAAACAACAAAAAGGCGGTTGGATGCAAGTGGGTGTATAAGATCAAACACAAAAACGACGGATCGATTGATCGTTTCAAAGCTAGGCTAGTAGCAAAGGGATTCACCCAAGCATATGGCATAGACTACAAAGAAACATATGCACCAGTTGCAAAAATGAACACAATTAGGGTTCTCATATCTTTGGCTATAAATCAAGGATGGAGTATGTATCAAATGGATGTGGCAAATGCATTTCTTCAAGGGGACCTTGAGGAAGAAGTCTATATGCAATTACCTCAAGGACTTCAGAACCATGAAGGCAAAGTATGCAAACTCCACAAAGCTATCTATGGGCTGAAACAATCTCCAAGAGCATGGTATGCCAAATTAAGTCATGCCTTTCTTAGTTATGAATTTACAAAGTGCGCTAGTGATTCATCTCTGTTTGTTAGAAAGGATAATGGAAAAATCACCATTGCTCTAGTTTATGTAGATGATATCATTATCACCGGGAATGACACACACCACATAGACTCCCTTAGAAATTTCCTGAAATCTAGATTTGAAATTAAAGACTTAGGAAAGTTAAAATATTTCCTAGGAATCGAGTTAGCTTATTGTCCTAATGGGGTAGTTCTATCCCAAAGAAAGTATACTCTTGAATTACTGCAGGAAACAGGAAAATTGGGAGCAAAACCAGCTTGTACTCCAGTTGCCACCTCTGAATCTTTTGATGATGATGAACCATATAAGAATATCGAGCAATATCAAAGGCTTGTAGGGAGGTTGATCTACTTGACGATTACAAGACCGGACATTGCTTATGCAGTAAGTAAGATTAGCCAACACATGCATGCACCAAAGAAGCAACATTGGAAAGCTACCGAAAGAGTGCTTCACTATCTTAAAGGATCTCCCGGCTTAGGAATATGGATGAAGAAAAATGGAAACACAGAAATCAAAGGCTATTATGACGCCGATTGGGCGGGTGATACCTTGGACAGGAGATCTACCTCTGGCCATTGCATGTTCGTAGGAGGGAACTTGGTCGCATGGAAAAGCAAAAAGCAACATGTGGTGTCTAGGTCAAGTGCGGAAGCAGAATATAGGGCAATGGCATCAGCCGCAAGTGAGATCGTTTGGCTCAAAACCTTGGTAGAGGAGCTTGGGTTTAAAGTTTCAACTCCAATCAGTCTTCATTGTGACAATCAATCGGCCATTCATATCGCATCAAATCCAGTCTTCCATGAAAGGACCAAGCACATAGAGGTCGATTGTCACTTTATTCGGCAAAAGGTAGAAGAAAGACTTATTTCCACTCCTCACATCAAAGGAGAAAATCAACTTGCGGACATCTTCACTAAAGGGGGAACCGCGGCTCATCTTCAAGATATCATGGGCAAGTTGGGTACTATTGACATATACGCTCCCAACTTGAGGGGGAGTGTTGAAATGAAGCAAAAATGAGACATTTAGTTAACTCTAATCAAGGTTCATGAAGGCTCCAAATGTAATTCAAGAGGGGGCAGAATGCTGCCCCCACTTTGTTCAGATTTTAGGCCCATTTAGAGGACCCAAATAAGTCCCTAAATGGGCCCTTCCCATGGGCAGCAGCTGGGCCCAATTCGGCCCAGCCCAGCCCAAGCCATGGGGGCCCAAAAGGGCCCCCCAAAGGTGGTCATTCCAGCCGTTGGAAGCATCTTCCAACGGCTAGAAATCTAGCCGTTGGGAGATGCTCCCAACAGCTAGTAGAGAGGGCATTAAGCCCTCTCTTCTCTCCCTCTTCTTTCCCTATAAATATATGTAGAAGTCTTCTTTAGAGAGTATGAAAATATGCTCTCTTATTTTGTACAAAAATGCTCTCAAATTCAATGAAGTTCTGAATTTTATTTCAAGAACAAATTGTTCATCATACTTCAAATTTCTTCACTGTGATAACAAAGGACATTTTGAAGCTGAATATCCAAAACAAAAACATGGTGAAAAGATTTACTATTACGATAAAGAAATCTCAGAGGAAACAGAGATCCTAAGACAATTGCACCTGATAGAAGAAAGCGAGTGCGATTACATATCAGATAGTGAGACCATATAAATTTTATATGGATTTAGAATTAGAAACAAGTAGTGATCTATATTATTCATCTCAGGAAGATGAGTGACACTTCAAGCATTTGTAGTGAGAAGTCATACATAGAACAAATTGATGACAATTAGCGTTATCAACAAGTTACGATCCTTAGTAGCAAACAAGTGTTGAAATGAAGCATAATCAAGCCATTCTAGATAAGCCTTGCTAAGTAGTCAAAATAAGTTTCCAAGATTGTGCAAATTGGATCTTCCAAATGATCCAATTCTTAGAGCCCAATTGTCTCATTCCTACGGTCCAAAGAGAGGGCACTAATGCCCATTGAGCTGGGCTCAAGTGAGCCCAGCAAAGGATGGCCCTAAAGGGACCAAAAGGCCCCAACGGCTAGTTGTGAAACTAGCCGTTGGGAGCCCCCCAACGGCTAGCTTGTGCTAGCCGTTGGGGCAGCACTAAGGAGAGGGCATTGCCCTCTCCTCCCTCCATTAAAATTCTCCTCTTCTCCCTCTTCTATAAATAGGTCAGGTTGGAGCATTGAATAGGTATGAAAAAATGCCTCAACTTCTTATGTACTCTCTTTGAAATTTTAATAAAGTTCTTGAAGTTCTTATTCATTTCTCATTGCTTGCTTTCTTAGAAAATCAACATGGTATCAGAGCAGGCCAATATTCCTTCTTCCTCCGGCGTTGGAGATCCACCACCACAAATTAGCACTTCAATGTTCACATCCAGTCTTTTGGATTCATCAAACTACAATGCTTGGCAAGACACCATCAAGAGGTCCTTAAATTTCTTCAATCTCAAAAATCATATATTTGAAGATCCTCTTGATAATGCTGATCCTTCATTCAAAACATGGAAGAAAAGAGATGATCAAGTGGTGGTTCTTCTACAAATGTCTCTTGACAAAACCCACAAAGCAATGGTCACTTGCATTCCAAATGCTAAGGCTTTGTGGGATCAAATGCACTCTCTATATGGGCAAGAAACAAACACGGGCAGAATATTCGAATTAAAAAAGAAGATCTTCAAGGTTAAAAAAGGAGGTAAAACCTTACCCGAATTCTTTGGGGAATATAGGGATCTTTGGAATGAACTCAATCTCTTGAGGCCTCCTACTTCAAATCTTAAAATTCTCTTTCAAAGAACTGATGAAGACATGACCTTTGGTCTTCTTATGGGTCTTAGAGAAGAATTTGCTCCTATTCGCCAAGAAATTCTGAGAATGAAGATATTTCCTTCATTCCAAGAGGTGCAATTCATGGTTCAAAGAGCTGAAACAAGTATGAGGCTTGAGGATTCGACTAAACTCAAATCTGAAACTCAAGCATTCAAATCCGTCCAGGAAGAACATCCAGCCAACAAAGCTCAAAATTTCACCAAAAGAGATGTTTGTTCTCATTGTAAGAAACCTGGCCATAAAAAGGAAAAATGCTGGCATCTTCATCCCCATTTATGGCCAAAATTCAACAAAAGGGAAGGAGATCAAATGGCAAGTGTCCAGCATGTTTCTCAAGTTGCTGTCCTTGAAAACAAAATAGAGGAAATACAAAGGGAGATGAAGAAGCTCATTGGACAGATTGCTTTGCATTCTGGTAATTCTCTAAACACATCTCCTTCATGGCTTATTGATTATGGTTGTGATAATCATATGGTGAAAGATTAAAGCAAAATCAAAAGGCTTATTCCTCTCACTGATTCTAGAATTATCAAGGTAGCTAATGGTGAGAAATTAAGAGTTGATCATCTAGGTGAAATTGAGTTACTTGGCAAGAAAACTAAAGCTCTATATGTACCTAAATTTAATTCTAATCTTTTATCCATTGGAAAGATAACTAAAGAACAAAATTGCAAAATTACATTTGATCCTAATGAAGTTGTTTTTCAAGATCTCAAAACGAATCACTTGATTGGCAAGGGGTCTAGGAGACACAACTTATACTACTTGGATCAAGAAAACCAAGCTTTTGCTGTTCAAAGTCAAATGCATTCATTATGGCATGCTCGTCTAGGGCATCTTGGGGACTTAGCTTTGAAACGCCTATTTCCAAACCTAGAAGAAGAAAATAGGCATTGCAAAGCGTGTGTTCTTGGAAAACAAACTAGAGTTTATTATCCCATTTCAAAAACTATATATGAAAATGCATTTGAACTTGTTCATTCTGATGTTTAGACCTCACCTATAGTATCTCATAATGGCTTTAAATACTTTGTGACATTTATTGATCACAAAACTAGATATACTTGGGTATACCTATTTGTAACCAAATCTGAGGTTCTTGAAGCCCTTAAGAGCTATTATAGATATGTAACCAAATAATTCAATGCCAACATTAAAATCATAAGGTCTGATCATGGGGGTGAGTATACTAGTCATGCATTTGAAACTTTCTTAGATGAAAAGGGGATCATGCACCAAAAATCATGTGTGTACACTCCACAACAAAATGGAGTGGCCAAAAGAAAAAA
Organism: Dillenia turbinata; assembly: GCA_037126225.1. Classification (NCBI taxonomy): domain Eukaryota; kingdom Viridiplantae; phylum Streptophyta; class Magnoliopsida; order Dilleniales; family Dilleniaceae; genus Dillenia; species Dillenia turbinata. Next base: position 21,056,240 of record JBAMMX010000011.1, on the reverse strand, counting down.
TAGGCACTTACTAGAAACAGCTAGGGCTATGATGATCCACTCTAATGTGCCTAAGAAGTTTTGGAGTGAGGCAATAAAAACCGCTGCCCATCTCATTAATCTTATGCCCACTCAAGTTCTAGGAGGAAAATCTCCATTAGAGCTACTTTTAGGAAGGAAACCCAATATCTCCCATCTTAGAGTCTTTGGATGCTTATGCTATGTTCATGTACCTGAAAATTTCAGAAACAGGTTAGAAGAAAGGGGGAGAAAATATGTGTTCTTAGGATACTCAACATTTGAAAAATGATATAAATGTTATGATCCACTAACCAAGAAACTATACACATCCAAGGATGTGATATTTGTAAAAAGAGAATTCTATTTTTCAGGAAAGGAAGATCTAGACCAAGCTGGAAAAGGAGATGCTCAAAATCCATGGAGCATTATTTTACCAACTATCAATCACCCAAACATTGAACAAGAACCAGCTCCGAATGATCATGAAGAACCAACTCAAGAAGATCCCTCACCATCTCATTCTGATCAAGAAACCATTCAAGAACAAGGGGGCGATGATTTGGAGCAAGAGCTGGCCATAGATCAAGAAGAACGAATCATAGATGAATCACCTCCTCCTCTTCATAGATCGACAAGACTTAGGCTTCCTCCTTCCGAATGGATCAACAAAAGAGTTTTCTATGACTCTAAAGTAACTTCTCATCCTATTTCCAAATATTATTCAATTGCTAATACTTCTTGCAGCCATCAAAGATTTATTCGAAACATAGATCTTCATGAAGAACCAAGATCCTTTGAAAAAGCTAAGAACCAATCTCAGTGGGTACAAGCTATGAAAGACGAGTTGGAAGCTTTAGAGAAAAATGGAACATGGGAAATGGTATCACTTCCTAAAGGGAAAAGAGCTGTAGGATGCAAATGAGTTTACAAAGTTAAACACAAAAGTGATGGAAGTCTTGATAAATACAAGGCAAGACTAGTTGCCAAAGGTTTCACTCAAGCTTATGGAGTGGACTACAAGGAAACATATGCTCCCGTGGCAAAAATGAATACCATCCGTGTGCTTCTATCTCTTGCTGCCAACTACACCTTACCTTTATTTCAAATGGATGTTGCAAATGCCTTTCTTTAAGGGGACTTAGAAGAAGAAATATATATGGAGGTTCCTCCGGGCTTTTCTCATCAAGACAACAAAGTTTGCAAATTAAAGAAAGCTATCTATGAACTCAAGCAATCTCCAAGAGCTTGGTATGCTAAACTCAGCTCTACACTTCTTGATCATAACTTTAAGAAATGCTCTAGTGACTCATCTCTCTTTATTAAAAAACTAGGAGATAAATTCATCATAGTCTTAGTATATGTAGATGATATCATCCTAACTGGAAATGATTTAAACTTAATCAATCAAGTTAGAAAATTTCTCCAAACAAAGTTTGATATTAAGGATTTAGGGAAACTAAAGTACTTTTTAGGGATAGAGTTTACCTATTCTCCAAATGGGTTTGTTCTATCATAAATAAAGTATGTGCTTGATCTTTTGCAAGAAACCGGTAAGCTAGGTGCCAAGCCCGCGTGTAGTCCGACAGCACCTTTTGTGGCCTCAAAGATGATGACATAGAGTTTGAGGACGAACAAAGATATCAAAGGCTTGTAGGGAAATTAATCTATCTCACCATAACAAGGCCTGACATCTCATTCGCTATGGGGCAAGTTAGCCAACATATGCACAAGCCAAAATGGAAGCATTGGAGAGCCACCGAAAGGATTCTTCACTATCTAAAAGGCACCCCGGCATGGGAATTGTCATGAAGAACAATTGCAGCTCACAAATCATAGGGTATTGTGATGCTGATTGGGCCGGGGATTCGAAAGATAGAAGATCAACTACTGGTTATTGCATGTTTGTTGGAGGGAACCTAGTAGCATGGAAAAGCAAAAAACAACATGTAGTCTCAAGATCAAGTGCCGAAGCAGAGTATAGAGCAATGACAGCCGCTACTAGTGAGATCGTGTGGCTAAAGGCTCTAATAGAAGGATTAGGGTTCTTTGTCTCTACTCCAATTTAACTCCATTGTGACAATCAATCAGCAATTCGCATTGCCTCAAATCCGGTCTTTCATGAAAGAACAAAGCATATTGAGATAGATTGCCACTTTGTAAGGCAAAAGATTGAAGATAAGCTCATCTCTCCAAGTTTCACAAGGAGTGATCTTCAAGTTGCGGATATCTTTACAAAACCGGGAACCGCCAATCACATCCTCAAAAACTTGGGCAAGTTAGGTGTTTTTAATATATACACACCTAACTTGAGGGGGAGTGTTGAAATGAAGCATAATCAAGCCATTCTAGATAAGCCTTGCTAAGTAGTCAAAATAAGTTTCCAATATTGTGCAAATTGGATCTTCCAAATGATCCAATTCTTAGAGCCCAATTGTATTCATTCCTAAGGTCCAAAGAGATGGTACTAATGCCCATTGAGCTGGGCTCAAGTGAGCCCAGCAAAGGATGGCCCTAAAGGGACCAAAAGGCCCCAACGGATAGTTGTGAAACTAGTCGTTGGGAGCCCCCCAACAGCTAGCTTGTGCTAGCCGTTGGGGTGGCACTAAGGAGAGGGCGTTGCCCTCTCCTCCCTCCATTAAAATTCTCCTCTTCTCCCTCTTCTATAAATAGGTCAGGTTGGAGCATTGAATAGGTATGAAAAAATGCCTCAACTTCTTATGCACTCTCTTTGAAATTTCAATAAAGTTCTTGAAGTTCTTATTCATTTCTCATTGCTTGCTTTCTTAGAAAATCAACACTTTTTCCCTCGTTTTTACATGTAATACTCTCTATAAATAGAGAGCAAAATGATGGAAGAAAAACACCATTGAGCATAGTCTCAAACTTGTCTTAGAATAGAGCAAAAGTCTCTTGCATTATCTTTATTTTTCTTGAGCTTTGTCTCAACACAAAATATCTTGTAATTGATAGTTCATCAATGCAATACACTTGAGTTTATTCTCACAAATCTAGTGTTCTTTGTTGTCCTTCAACCACACAATTCAAAGCCATCTCTTCCTTGCTCAAACATCAAAACCCTAGCTTCCGCACTCCAAATTTTAACAGAATCTTTCACATGAAGGCATCTTTAGCATTTCTAAAAAGTGGCTGACTTAGAGTCATAAATTTGTTAGCCAACTATTCTTATAATGGTGCATTATTGTACGAAGGCATCTTGAAGATATAAGCTCATAAGTCATACCCCAATAATATAAGGCCTCTATGTTTTATAAAATAGAGCCATCTAAACCGAGATGTATCAACCTTAGAACTACAGAATTCGTCCCTTAGTGTAAGAGCCTACCTCTTTCCTATAAAACCCTTCTAGGATATTTTCTGATAATTTAGACTATTCCTTTAGGGGATAGGAATATTTTGTAAAATATTTTTATCATCAAATAAAGGATAAATTAATGAAATATTTGATGCTCATTTTTTACTTTGCTAAACCAAACTTAGACACGGTCATTGTAAGGAGTGTGAGAGATATCCAAAACAAATTAGTCCAAAACTCAGGTCTGATCAAGGACTTGGATGGAGCCAAGGCCCGGTCAACTGGCAAACCACTGAGTAGCCGTAACAGTGGAAAAGAAAGGCAAAAGAGGGTGGTACTGTGCAAACGAAAGGCTGTAGTGGGCTTTGTTGGTCGAAAAAGACTAACAACAAAGGTATAATAGTTTCTCTCTTTCTCTACTACTTATACCGTATGATCTATAACTGGTTTAGGAATAGTAAAAGATGGATATAAATAAGATTAATTCATGTTTATTCACCATGATAACCTGGAGCCTTGAAATCTGGACTGAATTGGTATTAGAGCGTATTTGTCAAGAAGGCTATAAGCTATCGAAACTCTGATAAGGGGTTCTCACAATGTGATCTGATGGGGCAAAGCATTGGCTTTTACCCTGACAAGGCCTGGTGGCTAGCCACTGCATCTAGCTGTACCCATCGAGAGGCGGCATACGTGAAATATGTTCTAAGGTGTGCCCTAAGGACCTCATACTTGACAATTGTCATAGCTAGCTACCGTGTATGACTCGAGAAATAATTCATTCTTATGGAAGTCCTCCAGAAATAGAAAATATAGAATCCATTATGGAAAGTGTTCGAGCTGCTTTGTACATAGATTCTTAGGACAACATTGGAGTGCCCATGAACAATTATATAAGTATAACCTGGTTCAACAAAACAGATATAAACTAGATAAATTAGAATGTTGTTCATTAAAATATTTCAATGAATACATAACACACTTTGAAAACTACTGTTGGCAGAGTAGTGTTACAGAAGACGAAGACAAAATCTTTCTAAAAAAGTTCTTTGATAACTTGCCACAAAGATTTGCATTCCAACTTAAAAAGGAATATAGTGACTACATAAATAGTCAAGACTCAATCCCAGTGGACAATCTAGAAGCTCGGATCGAATTTATCAGAATAAAGTTATGAGAATGGCGTCAGCAAGCAAAGTTGCTGAAAAAGATAAAGAACCATGATGATCGCCTTTGGTGTAGATTCAATGATGATATTCCCAACCTAGGATATGGTAAATCATATCTTAAAAGGAAAAAACATAAGAAGACAAGGAAGAAGCCTTATATCAAATTTAGATGATATAAGAGAAAACATCATAGGAAGTTCGCTCCTAAGAAAAGAGCAAAAAATACATATGAAAGAATCATAAGAAGATCAGATCCTATGATAAGTTTGAATATGAATGTTGGAACTGTGGTAACAAAGGACATTTCGAAACTGAATGTCCAAAACAGAAACATGGTGGAAAGATTTACTATCACGATACAAAAATCTTTGAGGAAATAGAGATCCCAAGATAATTGCACCCGATAGAAGAAAGCGAGTACGATTACGTATAAGATAATGAGACCATATACTAATTTTATATGGATTTAGAATTAGAAACAAGTATGATCTAGATTATTCATCTCAGGAAGATGAGTGACACTTTAAACATTTGTAGTGAGAAGTTATGCTTAGAACAAATTGATGACAATCAGTTTTATCAACAAATTACAATCCTTAGTAACAAACAAGCTAAGGAAATAAAAGCGAAAGGACTTAAAACAAGTGAGAAGATGAGTGTTTCAAGTCTAGTTGGAAAATTGGAAATCTAATCCAACAAAAGAATGAGATTAAATATGGAATTCATTAAATAAAAACACCATGAACAATAGAACAAGTTCAGGGAAGTTTTAGCATTAGTTTAATCCCTGAAGAAAAAGTTAAATCAACCCTAAACAAAATGCCTAGGGAAGTAAGAAACAAAATGAAATACAATCACGTTAGAATTGTCCGAATTAGTGTGAAAGCTAATTATGCTATTAAGGTTGATTCACCAATCTTATTAGTGGTTATGGATAGCAGGTTTTTTGACCCAAGAGATAAAAGTTTGGAATAGTTAAGGGAAATCTAAACTATAGTCAAGTTCAGTTTACCATTTATCCACAGATTACATTAGCTTTAATAGATCTAGGTAAATCAGAAATAAGAATAATCTACAAATATGTCCAAAAGGATATAATGAAGAGACCGGAATATGTGCCTTTTACTGTCTTATATTGTACAATATTTGCACTAAGCTCTAGTGTGCATAGTCTTTAATTTGAAGAAAAGAAAATAATTGAGATTGAAGAAAATTTTGAGAATGTAGAAACTTTCTTGGAATCCCCAAGGAAAAATCCTACAAAATTGCTAGAAATACCTTTGAATCTGGCAAAGCCACTAATAGATGAAAGGCTTAGATTAGAAAACAAGCCTTCAACATCATTGGACATAGGAAGAGATGGAATCTCAAGGTGCAAATCCTTAAGACCACTATATGTAGGCAAATCGAGAAATATATACGATACAAGTAGACCCTCTAATAGAAGAAGATCCACTAGCATAGAACAAATCGAGTAGATTGAGAGAAAGCTAGTCATTGGGAATCCCTTAATTACAAGGGAATCGGAGAAAATAGTGGCTCAATATAGAACTATAAGGCCATGGTACCAAGTAAAGATCGAGCTTGACACGATCACTAGTTATAACCTTATCAATCCAAACTTGATAGGAGATCAACTGGATAGATATCCTTTGGATAGCCCATTTGAAGAAGACAAGTCCTATGCAGAAGTGCCTTTTAAGTTACAAACTAAAGAGGTTACAGTTCCTTATGTAATCAGCACAAAAGCCCAACAGGTAGTCTTTGGAAGCCCATTCTTTAGGCACACACAGGCCCTATTAGGGGAAAGAGAAGTCCTACTAATAATAGAAGGACAAGAAATAGTTTTTCATAAAATATGAAAAATAGAAGGAGATCTGATAAGTTGGTTATTCTCGTACAAATAAAATACCCAAAATATAAGCCCAAACTATTTCATTGTCTGATAGACATTGAAAATCAAGTAACATGGCACATGAATGTGTTTCCTAAAGAAATGTGGAAGCCTAATGATAGGGTGCTGATAGCAAAAGGGATTGAGAGTAATCTAACATAAATAACAACAATGACAATGAGAAATCATGTTGTACTTGGGACACTAGAAACTAGAAAAAGATTAAAAATCATTAGAATTTACTTGTGTAATTCTATAGGATTAGATCTTCTTCTAGGAATGGACATCATATCATCATTCAAAGTAGTGATTCCGCTAACAAGAAAAATTATTTGGATAACCCCATGTAACTACAAAATAGTCACACTTTTATGGTCATGATATCATATTAGACCCAAAATTGATTTTGAACCATCAGAGTATGTACTGAATCATGGTGAAGTTATATATTTTCACAATTTAATGTCACTAGAATTTAAAATAATTCACTTATTAAGGGAATTACCAACTTTAGAAGCTTTGTTGGAGCAAAGCTTCTAAGAAAATCCATTTGAAAGATTGATGATTTTCTAAGTAAGCAAGCTAAGAACAATGAATAAGAACTTCAAGAACTTTGTTGATGATTTAAAGAGAGAATACAAGAGGTTGAAGGCATTTTTTCATACCCATTAAAGACAACCACCTACCCTATTTATAGAGAAGGAGAAATGGAGGTAAGAGAGGAGTAAATGAGAGGGAGGAGAGGGCATTGCCCTCTCCTGGCCGTTGGTCCCAACGGCTAGTAAGAACTAGCCGTTGGGCAGTCCCCAAACGGCTAGTTCTTTGCTAGCCATTGGGGGCTTTTGCCCCCACTTTGAGTGGGCCGGGCTGGGCCAATTAAGGCCCAGCTGCTGAGACTTAGATGGCCCATATTGGGCCTTACAATGAGTTTATAAAAGGGCTTAAAGGAGGTCCTACTTAGGGGCTGAATTTAGAGCTTCTTAGAATCACATTTTAAGACTCCTAGTTAGGGCATCTTGCAGGAAGTGCTAAAGAGCTTAATTATGCCTCATTTCAACACTCCCCCTCAAGTTGGGTGTGTATATATCTATGACACCCAACTTGCTCATATTCTTGAGGATGTGCTTTGTGATTCCTGGTTTGGTGAAGATGTCGGCTACTTGGTGATCACTCCTTGTGAAACTTGGAGAGATGAGCTTATCTTCAATCTTTTGCCTTACAAAGTGGCGATCTACCTCGATATGCTTTGTTCTTTTGTGAAAGACCGGATTTGAGGCTATGTGAATTGCCGATTGATTGTCACAATGGAGTTGAATTGGAGTAGAGACAGAGAACCCTAATTCTTCTATTAGAGTCTTTAGCCACACGATCTCACTAGTAGCGGCTGCCATTGCTCTATACTCCGCTTCGGCACTTGATCTTGAGACTACATGTTGTTTTTGTTGAAATTTTAAAATAGCAAGCTAAGAATGAAGAAAGGAAACTTCAAGAGTTTTATTAAAAAATCAAAGAGAGATTACATAGAGAGAATGCATGTTTTTCATGCTTTACAAAGGGACTTAAGTGCCCTATTTATAGAGAAAAGAGGAGAGGGAAAAATGAGAGAAATGGGAGAGTGGAGAGAGCTTAGTGCTCTCTCCTTTAACTAGCCGTTGGAGGCTTCCAACGGCTAGTTTAGGAACTAGCCGTTGGGGCCTCCAACGGCTAGTTTGTGCTGGCTGTTGGGGGACCATTCGGTCCCCTATTTGCTGGCCCGGGCAAGGCCCATTTTGGGTCCCTAAATGGGCCATACATTCTGGACAAAAAAAGGGAAGAAACAACTGCATACTTGAGGGATCATGACTTGGAATATTTAGACCCTAATTGATGCTCATTTCAACACTCCCCCTCAAGTTGGGTGTGTATGTATCTATAACGCCCAACTTGACTATATTTTTGTGTATGTGATTGGTGGTCCCCGGCTTCGTGAAGATGTCGGCTACTTGATCATCACTTCTTGTAAAGCTTGGAGTGATGAGCTTTTCTTCAAACTTTTGTCTCACAAAGTGACAATCCACCTCAATGTGCTTTGTTCTTTCATGAAAAACCGGATTTGAGGCTATGTGAATTGCCGATTGATTGTCACAATGGAGTTGGATTGGAGTAGGAACGGAGAACCCTAGTTCTTCAATTAGAGCCTTTAGCCAGACTATCTCACTTGATGCGGCTGCCATGGCTCTATATTCGGCTTCGGCACTTGATCTTGATACCATATGTTGTTTCTTGCTTTTCCAAGCTACTAAATTTCCTCCAACAAACATGCAATACCCTGTGGTTGATCGTCTATCCTCTGAGTCTCCGGCCCAATCCGCATCACAATACCCTAAGATTTGTGAGTTATTTTTCCTTCTCATCCAAATTCCCATGCCCGGTGTTGTAATTTAAAATAGCAAGCTAAGAATGGAGAAAGGAAACTTCTGTTGAAAACAAGAACTACTCAACTCTCTTGTATAGCCATTAAGTTAAGGTTCTCATAGGGATCCTAAAATTGTCCTAAGTCCAAGCCCATGTGCTGGTCCAGAAGATGTCCCATTAGGCCTACTTAAAGGTGACTTCAAGAGCATGAAAAGAAGTCCTAAATCAAGTTAAGAGGGACTACTCAAGAGATCAAAATGAAGTCCCAAAAGGTTGGTACAAGATGCTGTCCAGATTGTCCAATGAACTAGTCCCAATCCAAGTCAAGTGGCAAGCTCAATTCAAGGCAGTCCAAGGTCCAGCCAATGAGGGTTTTTTGGTCTATAAAATACCCATATTAACGCCCTAAAATGTGGCCCAAAAAGGCCCTTAAAAGGGCTCAAACGGCTAGTTCAAATGAACTAGCCATTGGACTGTATAACAGCCATAAATATGGCTGTTATACAGTCCATTGGGGACAGGAATCTGTCTTCCTGTCCCCCCAACGGTTCTATGGGCTTTTCCCCCTTTAATGCACTCTTTTCTCTCTATAAATAGCCTATAAAACTCCTCTTGTAAACAATGAACAAGTGCTCTCAAAGTGCACCAAAAAGTCTTGTATAAACAACTCTCAAAATCAATGAAATTCTGGTTTCATTTTTCAAGAATATTATGTCTCTTCTAAATTCAAATTTTCACATGGTATCAAAGCAAGTTCATGATCCATCTCTCAACTTCAAAGATGATCCAAAGTGGGCTCTTTTGATGCAAGGTATGCTGAATATTTGTGAGGAACTAAACCTCATTTTTAAGGAGCCATTTGGATCCTATAAATTCAAGGGGCTATGGAAAACTTTGCAACAATGTATCTCCAATACAAGAGCTCTTCCATCCTATGAAGAAATGAAATGTAAAAGGGAAGAAATGGGCAGAATAAAGGGTCAACAAATTAGTACAAAGTCCATCAAATTCGGCCCCCAAGGAGATGAAAAAGCAGCCCCACTTTTGGACAGCAAGGTTGATCACAAAGAGGTTGTTCAATCAACTTCAAATTCCTCTAATTTCGGCCTTCAAGAAGCTATCCAACAAAGAAGATCTTATGCTTCCGTAGTGGCCGGATGTGTTGCCCAATGTGGAGCCCTTCAAGATAAATTGGATATTCACTTGAAGAGGTCTCTACATTCGGCACACATGGATGGTAATAAACAAAACTCTTCCTCTTACTTAAATTCTGAAAAATTTCTTGTAGACTCCGGCACAGACCACCACATGGTTAGGGATAGGAAGAAAATTAAATGCTTTAAAAATCTTCCTAATCGTAAGATAGTGAGAGTTGCTAATGGGCAAGATTTGGAAGTAAAGCAAATGGGAGAAGTTGAAATCTTTGGAAAACCCTCATGTGCTCTTTATATTCCCCAACTTACTTCCAATCTTTTGTCCATTAGTAAAGTTACAAAAGACCTAGGGTGCAGAGCCATTTTTGATCCGGACATAGTCACATTCCATGACTTAAACACTAACCAAATGATTGGAAAAGGGTCTCAAAGGGGAGGCCTATATTACTTGGATCAAGGGCATCATGCATTCACTACTCACATCAATAATGATGCCTCACTTTGGCATGCACGATTAGGGCATCTAAACAACAAGGCATTGAAGCATCTTCTCCCAAATTTGAATATAGAAAACAAATCTTGTGAAGCATGCATCTTAGGGAAAGAAACAAGAGCCACATACCCTAGTTCAGAAAGTGAATATATCACACCATTTGAATTAGTTCACTCGGACATTTGGACTTCTCCTATCATGTCACACCTAGGGTATAAATATTTCATCACATTCATTGATCAAAAAACTAGATATACTTGGGTATACCTATTGTATTCTAAAGATCAAGCTTTTGAAGCACTCAAAGGCTATTTCAAGTATGTAACCAATCTTTACAATGCTAAAATCAAAGCTCTTAGAACTGATCATGGTGGGGAATACACAAGCCATAAATTTGAAAACTTTCTAAGTGAGAATGGCATCCTTCACCAAAAATCATGTGTTTACACACCCCAACAAAATGGGGTAGCCGAAAGAAAGAATAGGCATATATTGGAGACCGCAAGAGCCATGATGATCCATGCTAATGTACCCAAAAAGTTTTGGTGTGATGCGGTTAAAACCGCAGTCCATGTGATAAACTTAATGCCTTCCGAGATCTTAAGAGGCAAATCACCTTTAGAAGTGCTTTTAGGAAGGAAAACAAAGATTTCTCATCTCAAAGTTTTTGGATGTGTATGCTTCATTCACATTCCTTCACAATTCAGAAACAAATTAGACCATAAAGGAAGGAAATGCCTATTCCTAGGTTATGCAATATTTGAAAAAGGATATAAATGTTATGATCCCATAACAAACAAAACATACACATCTAAAGATGTGATATTTGTAGAAAATGAATCTTTTTTTTCAGGAAAAGAAGAACATGAAGAACCAAGGCAAAATACTCCAACAAATTCTTGGGATTTCCTAGTTCTTCCATACCAGCCTCTAGCAAACGAAATCCAAAATAATCCTCAAATGGAAGGAGAGAATACTCAAGGCAATTCTACCTCTTCAGAAGAAGACCCCACAAATGATTCAGGGGGAGCTCAAAATTTAGAACAAACTGAGGATCCTAATTCTGAAAGTTCGAATGAAGCACCTCCATCTCCACCACCTCCTCTTAGAAGATCGACAAGATTAAGACTTCCTCCATCCGAATGGATCAACCGAAGAGTGTTCTACAACTCTGAAGTAACTTCACATCCCATTTCGGATTATTACTCTATCTCACTTGTCTCCACAAACTACCAAGCATACTTAAGCAAGATTGGCAAAGAGGTGGAGCCTAGGTCTTTCGAAGAAGCAAAACAAGATCCTAGATGGGTGCAAGCCATGAAAGAAGAGATAGATGCTCTTACCAAAAATGGAACTTGGGAGATTACACATTTACCCAAAAACAAAAAGGCCGTAGGATGCAAATGGGTATATAAAATCAAGCATAAAAGTGATGGATCAATCGATCGCTTCAAGGCAAGATTAGTGGCAAAAGGGTTTACTCAAGCATACGAAATAGACTACAAGGAAACCTATGCTCCGGTAGCAAAAATGAACACCATTAGAGTACTTATGTCCTTGGCCGTAAATCATGAATGGAACATGTATCAAATGGATGTTGCTAATGCATTCCTTCAAGGAAATCTAAAAGAGGAAGTCTATATGCAACCGCCTCAAGGGTTCCAACATCATGAAGGAAAAGTATGCAAACTCCGCAAAGCTATCTATGGATTGAAACAATCTCCTAGAGCATGGTATGCTAAACTAAGCCAAGCCTTTCTTAGTTATGGTTTTTTAAAATGCAATAGTGATTCATCTCTCTTTGTTAAAAAGGAAAATGGAAAGATAACTATTGCACTAGTATATGTAGATGATATCATTATCACAGGGGATGACACACATCACATAGAGCTAGTTAAAAATTTCTTGAAAACTAAATTTGAAATTAAGGATTTAGGAAAACTAAAGTATTTCTTAGGAATTGAGCTAGCCTATTGTCCCAATGGGCTAGTTCTTTCCCAAAGAAAGTATGCTCTCGACTTATTGCAGGAAACAAGGAAACTAAGAGCCAAGCCAATATGCAGCCCTGTCTCTACATCCAGACCTTTGGTAGATGATGAGGAACCCTTTGAGGACATAGAGAGATATCAGAGGCTCGTAGGACGATTGATCTATCTCACCATCACTAGGCCAGATATTTCTTTTGCCGTAAGCCAAGTGAGTCAACATATGCATGCTCCAAAGAAAGGTCATTGGAGAGCAGCTGAAAGGATCCTTCATTACATTAAAGGATCACCCGGGCTAGGCATTTAGATGAAAAATAATAAAAATTCAGAAATTGAAGGATATTGTGATGCGGATTGGGCAGGTGATACTAAGGATAGGAGATCTACATATGGGTACTGCATGTTTGTAGGAGGCAATTTAGTTGCTTGGAAGAGCAAGAAACAACATGTAGTCTCTAGATCAAGTGCGAAAGCCGAATATAGGGCTATGGCATCGGCGGCAAGTGAGATTATATGGCTCAAGGCCCTAGTAGAGGAACTAGGGTTCAAAGTCTCAACACCAATTAGCTTGCACTGTGATAATCAATCCGCTATCCACATTGCATCAAATCCAGTCTTCCATGAGCAGACCAAACACATAGAGGTGGATTGTCATTTTATTCGTCAAAAAGTAGAAGAAAAGCTCATCACCACCCCTCATATCAAAGGAGAAGAACAACTTGCGGATATCTTTACAAAAGGGGGAACCGCAACTCATCTTCATCAAATAATGGGCAAGTTAGCCACTATCGACATTTACGCGCCCAACTTGAGGGGGAGTGTTAAAAATAAGAACTACTCAACTCTCTTGTATAGCCATTAAGTTAAGGTTCTCATAGGGATCCTAAAATTGTCCTAAGTCCAAGCCCATGTGCTGGTCCAGAAGATGTCCCATTAGGCCTACTTAAAGGTGACTTCAAGAGCATGAAAAGAAGTCCTAAATCAAGTTAAGAGGGACTACTCAAGAGATCAAAATGAAGTCCCAAAAGGTTGGTACAAGATGCTGTCCAGATTGTCCAATGAACTAGTCCCAATCCAAGTCAAGTGGCAAGCTCAATTCAAGGCAGTCCAAGGTCCAGCCAATAAGGGTTTTTTGGTCTATAAAATACCCATATTAAAGCCCTAAAATGTGGCCCAAAAAGGCCCTTAAAAGGGCTCAAACGGCTAGTTCAAATGAACTAGCCGAAATATGGCTGTTATACAGTCCATTGGGGACAGGAATCTGTCTTCCTGTCCCCCCAACGGTTCTATGGGCTTTTCCCCCCTTTAATGCACTCTTTTCTCTCTATAAATAGCCTATAAAACTCCTCTTGTAAACAATGAACAAGTGCTCTCAAAGTGCACCAAAAAGTCTTGTATAAACAACTCTCAAAATCAATGAAATTCTGGTTTCATTTTTCAAGAATATTATGTCTCTTCTAAATTCAAATTTTCACAACTTTAGGAGTTTATTGAGAAATCAAAGTGAGATTACATAAAGAGAAGGCATGTTTTTCATACCATTTAAGCATAACCACCTACCCTATTTATAGAGAAGGAGAAAGGGAGGTAAAGAAGGAGAGAAATGAGAGAGAGGAGAGGGCATTGCCCTCTCCTAGCTGCTGGCCCCAACGGCTAGTGAGAACTAGCCGTTGGGCAGTCCCCAAACGGCTAGTTCTCTACTAGCCGTTGGGGGCTGATGCCCCCATTTTGAGTGGGCTGGGCTGGGCCAATAAGGCCCAGCTGATGAGGATTGGATGGCCCATATTGGGCCTTACAAATGGGTTTACAAATGGGTTTAGAGGAGGTCCTTTACATGGGCTAAAATTAGACCTCCTTAGAATCATTAAAAGAACTCATAGTTAGGGTATCTTGAAGGGAGTGCTAATGAGCTCAATTATGCCTCATTTCAACACTCCCCCTCAAGTTGGGTGTGTATGTATCTATAACGCCCAACTTGACCATATTTTTGTGCATGTGATTGGCGGTCCCCGGCTTGGTGAAGATGTCGGCTACTTGATCATCACTTCTTGTAAAGCTTGGGGTGATGAGCTTTTCTTCAACTTTTTGTCTCACAAAGTGACAATCCACCTCAATGTGCTTTATTCTCTCATGAAAAACCGGATTTGAGGCTATGTGAATTGCCGATTGATTGTCACAATGGAGTTGGATTGGAGTAGGAACGGAGAACCCTAGTTCTTCAATTAGTGCTTTTAGCCAAACTATCTCACTTGATGCGGCTGCCATGGCTCTATATTCGGCTTCGGCACTTGATCTTGATACCACATGTTGTTTCTTACTTTTCCAAGCTACTAAATTTCCTCCAACAATCATGCAATACCCTGTGGTTGATCGTCTATCCTCTGAGTCTCCGGCCCAATCCTCATCACAATACCCTATGATTTGTGAGTTATTGTTCCTTCTCATCCAAATTCCCATGCCCGGTGTGCCTTTTAGGTAGTGAAGAATTCTTTCGGTAGCTCTCCAATGCTTCCTTTTGGGCTTGTGCATATGTTGGCTTACTTGACTTACGGCAAAGGAGATATCAGGTCTTGTTATGGTGAGATAAATCAATCTTCCTACGAGCCTTTGGTATCTTTGTTCATCCTCATATTCTTCATCATCATCCTTAAAACCACAAGCGGAGCTAATAGGACTGCATGCGGGCTTGGCACCTAACTTTCCTGTTTCCTGCAAAAGATCAAGCACATACTTTCTTTGTGATAGAACTAGCCCATTTGGACAATAGGCAAGTTCTATCCCTAAGAAGTACTTTAGTTTCCCTAAGTCCTTAATATCGAATTTTGTTTGTAAAAAACTTCTCACTAGATTGATTAGTCCTAAATCATTTCCGGTTATGATTATGTCATCTACATAAACTAACACTACAATGATTTTTTCATTTTGTTTTTTAATGAAGAGAGAAGTATCACTATTGCATTTTTTGAAATCATGATCAAAGAGAGTAGAGCTAAGTTTGGCATACCAAGCTCTTGGAGATTGTTTGAGGCCGTAAATTGCTTTATTAAGTTTGCACACCTTGTTGTGTTGATGAGAAAAGCCTGGTGGGATCTCCATGTATACTTCCTCTTCTAAATCTCCTTGTAAAAATGCATTGGCTACATCCATTTGAAACATTGGCCAAGAGTGATTGATTGCAAGAGATATCAATACTCGAATTGTGTTCATCTTGGCTACTGGTGCGTATGTTTTCTTGTAGTCTATTCCATAAGCTTGAGTAAAGCCCTTTGCTACTAATCTAGCTTTGTATCTATCAATGCTTCCATCACTCTTATGCTTGATCTTGTAGACCCATTTGCATCCCACAGCCCTCTTTCCTTTGGGAAGAGATGTTATCTCCCAAGTTCCATTTCTTGCTAAAGCGTCTAGCTCATTCTTCATGGCTTGGATCCATTGAGGATAATATTTTGCTTCTTCAAAGTTTCTTGGCTCTTGGTGGAGATCTATGTTCTTGATAAATCTTTGGTGGCTACAAGACATGTTAGCAACCGAATAATATTTGGAAATGGGATGTGAGGTCACCTTTGAGTTATAGAAAACTCTTTTGTTGATCCATTCTGATGGAGGAAGTCTGAGTCTTGTTGATCTTCGAAGAGGAGGAGGTGGCTCTTCTACATTTTGATCTTCTTGTTCTATGCTTTGTTCTTGATCTAAGTTGTCTCCCCCTTCCTCTTGGACGGATTCATGGTCAGAATTGGATGGGATTGATTCTTCTTGAGTTGGATCATTTTCAGCTTGTATTGGTTCTCTTTCTTCTTCATTTCGATGAGCATGATCTTTGATGGGAGGAAGAATAATGTTCCATTGGTCTTGAGCACCCTTTTCCTTTGATTGTTCTTGAACCTCTTTTCCTGCAAAGTAAGGCTCTCTTTCCACAAATATCATATCTTTAGATGTGAATAATTTTTTGGTTAGTGGATCATAAAATTTATATCCTTTTTCAAAGGTAGAGTATCCTAGGAACACACACTTTCTTCCCCTCTCATCTAGTTTGTTTCTAAAGGTTTCTGGTATATGTACACAACAAATGCACCCAAAGACTCTTAAATGGGAAATACTAGGTTTCCTTCCTAAGAGTAGTTCTAAAGGAGATTTTCCTTCTAGAACTTGAGAGGGCATGATATTAATAAGATGGGCAGCAGTTTTAATGGCTTCACTCCAAAATTCTTTAGGTACATTGGAGTGAAACATCATGGCCCTAGCCGTCTCAAGCAAGTGTCTATTTTTCCTCTCGGCAACTCCATTTTGTTGTGGAGTGTACACACATGATTTTTGATGAATGATTTCTTTCTCTTCTAGGAAATTTTCAAATGCATGACTAGTGTATTCTCCCCCATGATCCGATCTAAGGATTTTGATATTTGCATTGAATTGCTTGGTTACATATCTATAATAACTCTTAAGTGCTTCAAAAACTTCAGATTTAGATACTAGTAAATATACTCATGTGTATCTAGTTTTGTGGTCAATGAATGTGACAAAGTATTTAAAGCCATTACGAGAAGCTATAGGAGAGGTCCACACATCAGAATGAATGAGTTCAAAGGCATTCTCATATATTGTATTTGAAATTGGATAGTATACTCTAGTTTGTTTGCCAAGAATACAAGCTTTGCAATGCCTATTTTCTACTTCTTGATTTGGAAATAGGCGTTTCAAAGCTAACTCTCCCGGATGACCTAAACGAGCATGCCATATAGAAGACTTTTGACTTTGAACTCCAAAAGCTTGATTCTCTTGATCTAAGTAGTATAGGTTGTTCCTCCTAGACCCCTTGCCAATCAAGTGATTCGTTTTGAGATCCTGAAATGTAACTTGGTTAGGATCAAAAGTAACTTTGCATTCTTGATCTTTAGTAATTTTACTAATGGATAGGAGGTTAGAGTTGAATTTAGGTACATATAAAGCTTTAGTTTTCTTGCCAAGGAGTTCTATTTCACCTAAATGATCAACTCTAAGTTTTTTACGATTAGCAACTTTGACAATCTTATGACTAGATAGAGGAATGAATTTCTTAATTTTGTTTTTATCTTTGACCATATGATTGTCACAACCCGAATCAATAAGCCATTTATCGAAATGAGATGAGTTTAAGTTGTTACCGGATTGTAGAGCAACTTGACTAAGGAGCTTTCTCATCTCTTTTTGCATTTCCTCCATCTTGGATTCGAGTGCAGCAACTTGAGAAACTTGTTGTGCATGTGCTGGTTGCTCCATCTCCCTTTTGAAGTTCTTTGGGCGCAAATTGGGATAAAGAAACCAGCATCTCTCTCTTTTGTGGCCGGGCTTCTTGCAATTGGTGCATACCTCATTTTTCATAAAATTTTGAGATTTGTTGGCCACATGATCTTCTTGGACAACTTTGAAAGCTTGCGCTTAGTTTTGAGCTTGTTTGAATCTTCTAGTCTCATACTAGTTTCGGTCCTTTGAATCATATATTGAACTTCTTGGAATGAAGGGAACATCTTCATTCTAAGAATTTCTTGTCGAATAGAAGCATATTCGTCTCCAAGACCCGTAAGAAGACCAAAGGTCATGTCTTCATCATTTCTTTGAAGAAGAGTCTTGAGATTAGAAGTTGGAGGCCTAAGAAGATTAAGCTCATTCCAAAGATCCCTATATTCCCCAAAGTATTCGGGTAGGGTTTTACCTCCTTTTTGAATCTTGAAGATTTTTCTCTTTAGCTCAAAGATTCGTCCGGTGTTGGTCTCTTGTCCATATAGTGCATGCATTTGATCCCACAAAGCCTTTGCATTTGGTATACAAGTAACCATAGTTTTGTGGGTTTTGTCAAGAGACATTTGGAGTAGCACCACCACTTGATCATCTTGTTTCTTCTAAGCTTTGAATGAAGAATCGACATCATCTAAGGGATCCTCCAATATGTGATTTTCCAGATTGAAGAAATTGAGAGATCTCTTGATGGTGTCTTGCCATGCATTGTAATTGGAAGAGTCTAAAAGAATGGAAGTGAACATGGAGGTGCTAATTTGTGGTGGAGGGTGACCAACACCGGAAGAAGAAGGTATCAAAGCCTGATTTGATACCATGTTGTAATTTAAAATAGCAAGCTAAGAATGGAGAAAGGAAACTTCAAGAGTTTATTGGGAAATCAAAGTGAGATTACATAAAGAGAATGCATGTTTTTCATACCATTTAAGCACAACCACCTACCATATTTATAGAGAAGGAGAAAGGGAGGTAAAGAAGGAGAGAAATGAGAGAGAGGAGAGGGCATTGCCCTCTCCTAGCTGCTGGCCCCAACGGCTAGTGAGAACTAGCCGTTGGGCAGTCCCTAAACGGCTAGTTCTCTACTAGCCGTTGGGGGCTGATGCCCCCATTTTGAGTGGGCTGGGCTGGGCCAATAAGGCCCAGCTGATGAGGATTGGATGGCCCATATTGGGCCTTACAAATGGGTTTACAAATGGGTTTAGAGGAGGTCCTTTACATGGGCTAAAATTAGACCTCCTTAGAATCATTAAAAGAACTCATAGTTAGGGCATCTTGAAGGGAGTGCTAATGAGCTCAATTATGCCTCATTTCAACACCCGGTATGCCCTTTAGGTAGTGAAGGATTCTTTCAATAGCTCTCCAATGCTTCCTTTTGGGCTTGTGCATATGTTGGCTTACTTGACTTACGGCAAAGGAGATATCTGGTCTTGTTATGGTGAGATAGATCAATCTCCCTACGAGCCTTTGGTATCTTTGTTCATCCTCATATTCTTCATCATCATCCTTAAAACCACAAGCGGAGCTAATAGGACTACATGCGGGCTTGACACCTAACTTTCCTGTTTCCTGTAAAAGATCAAACACATACTTCCTTTGTTATAGAACTAGCCCATTTGGACAATAGGCAAGTTCTATCCCTAAGAAGTACTTTAGTTTCCCTAAGTCCTTAATATCAAACTTTGTTTGTAAAAAACCTCTCACTAGGTTGATTAGTTCTAAATCATTTCCGGTTATGATTATGTCATCTACATAAACTAACACTACAATGATTTTTCCATTTTGTTTTTTAATAAAGAGAGAAGTATCACTATTGCATTTTTTGAAATCATGATCAAAAAGAGTAGAGCTAAGTTTGGCATACCAAGCTCTTGGAGATTGTTTGAGGCCGTAAATTGCTTTCTTAAGTTTGCACACCTTGTTGTGTTGATGAGAAAAGCCCGGTGGAATCTCCATGTATACTTCCTCTTCTAGATCTCCTTGTAAAAATGCATTGGCTACATCCATTTGAAACATTGGCCAAGAGTGATTGATTGCAAGAGACATCAATACTCGAATTGTGTTCATCTTGGCTACCGGTGAGTATGTTTCCTTGTAGTCTATTCCATAAGCTTGAGTGAAGCCCTTTGCTACTAATCTAGCTTTGTATCTATCAATGCTTCCATCACTCTTTTGCTTGATCTTGTAAACCCATTTGCATCCTACAGTCCTCTTTCCTTTAGGAAGAGATGTTATCTCCCATGTTCTATTTCTTGCTAAAGCGTCTAGCTCATTCTTCATGGCTTGCATCCATTGAGGATGATGTTTTGCTTCTTCAAAGTTTCTTGGCTCTTGGTGGAGATCTATGTTCTTAATAAATCTTTGGTGGCTACAAGACATGTTAGCAACCGAATAGTATTTGGAAATGGGATGTGAGGTCACCTTTGAGTTATAGAACACTCTTTTGTTGATCCATTCCGATGGAGGAAGTCTGAGTCTTGTTGATCTTCGAAGAGGAGGAGGTGGCTCTTCTACATTTTGATCCTCTTGTTCTATGCTTTGATCTTGATCTAAGTTGTCTCCCCCTTCCTCTTGGACGGATTCTTGATCAGAATTGGATGGGATTGATTCTTCTTAAGTTGGATCATTTTCAGCTTGTATTGGTTCTCTTTCTTCTTCATTTCGATGAGCATGATCTTTGATGGGATGAAGAACTATGTTCCATTGGTCTTTAGCACCCTTTTCCTTTGATTGTTCTTGAACCTCTTTTCCTGCAAAGTAAGGCTCTCTTTCCACAAATATCACATCCTTAGATGTGTATAATTTTTTGGTTAGAGGATCATAACATTTATATCCTTTTTCAAAGGTAGAGTATCCTAGAAACACACACTTTCTTCCCCTCTTATCTAGTTTGTTTCTAAAGTTTTCTGGTACATGCACATAACAAATGCACCCAAAGACTCTTAAATGGGAAATACTAGGTTTCCTTCCTAAGAGTAGTTCTAAAGGAGATTTTCCTTCTAGAACTTGAGAGGGCATGATATTAATAAGATGGGCAGCAGTTTTAATGGCTTCACTCCAAAATTCTTTAGGTACATTAGAGTGAAACATCATAGCTCTAGCCGTCTCAAGCAAATGTCTATTTTTCCTCTCGGCGACTCCATTTTGTTGTGGAGTGTACACATATGATTTTTGATGAATGATTTCTTTCTCTTCTAGGAAATTTTCAAATGCATGACTAGTGTATTCTCCCCCATGATCCGATCTAAGGATTTTGATATTTGCATTGAATTGCTTGGTTACATATCTATAATAGCTCTTAAGTGCTGCAAAAACTTCAGATTTAGATACTAGTAAATATACCCATGTGTATCTAGTTTTGTGGTCAATGAATGTGACAAAGTACTTAAAGCCATTATGAGAAACTATAGGAGAGGTCCACAGATCAGAATGAATGAGTTCAAAGGCATTCTCATATATTGTATTTGAAATTGGATAGTACACTCTAGTTTGTTTTCCAAGAGTACAAGCTTTGCAATGCCTATTTTCTACTTCTTGATTTGGAAATAGGCGTTTCAAAGCTAACTCTCCCGGATGACCTAAACGAGCATGCCATATAGAAGACATTTGACTTTGAACTCCAAAAGCTTGATTCTCTTGATCTAAGTAGTATAGGTTGTTCCTCCTAGACCCCTTGCCAATCAAGTGATTCGTTTTGAGATCCTGAAATGTAACTTGGTTAGGATCAAAAGTAACCTTGCATTCTTGATCTTTAGTAATTTTACTAATGGATAGGAGGTTAGAGTTGAATTTAGGTACATATAAAGCTTTAGTTTTCTTGCCAAGGAGTTCTATTTCACCTAAATGATCAACTCTAAGTTTTTTACGATTAGCAACTTTGACAATCTTATGACTAGATAGAGGAATGAATTTCTTAATTTTGCTTTTATCTTTGACCATATGATTGTCACAACCCGAATCGATAAGCCATTTATCAAAGTTAGATGAGTTTAAGTTGTTACCGGATTGTAGAGCAACTTGGCTAAGGAGCTTTCTCATCTCTTTTTGCATTTCCTCCATCTTGGATTCGAGTGCAGCAACTTGAGAGACTTGTTGTGCATGTGCTGGTTGCTCCATCTCCCTTTTGAAGTTCTTTGGGCGCAAATTGGGATAAAGAAACCAACATTTATCTCTTTTGTGGCCGGGCTTCTTGCAATTGGTGCACACCTCCTTTTTCATGAAATTTTGAGATTTGTTGGCCACATGATCTTCTTGGACAGCTTTGAATGCTTGTGCTTCAGATTTGAGCTTGTTTGAATCTTCTAGCCTCATACTAGTTTCGGCCCTTTGAATCATATATTGAACTTCTTGGAATGAAGGGAACATCTTCATTCTAAGAATTTCTTGACGAATAGAAGCATATTCATCTCCAAGACCCATAAGAAGACCAAAGGTCATGTCTTCATCATTTCTTTGAAGAAGAGTCTTGAGATTAGAAGTTGGAGGCCTAAGAAGATTAAGCTCATTCCAAAGATCCCTATATTCCCCCAAGTATTCGGGTAGGGTTTTACCTCCTTTTTGAATCTTGAAGATTTTCCTCTTTAGCTCAAAGATTCGTCCGGTGTTGGTCTCTTGCCCATATAGTGCATGCATTTGATCCCACAAAGCCTTTGTATTTGGTATACAAGTAACCATTGCTTTGTGGGTTTTGTCAAGAGACATTTGGAGTAGCACCACCACTTGATCATCTTGTTTCTTCCAAGCTTTGAATGAAGGATCGACATCATCTAAAGGATCCTCCAATATGTGATTTTCAAGATTGAAGAAATTCAAGGATCTCTTGATGGTGTCTTGCCATGCGTTGTAATTGGAAGAATCTAAAAGAATGGAAGTGAACATGGAGGTGCTAATTTGTGGTGGTGGGTTACCGAAACCGGAAGAAGAAGGCATCGAAGCCTCCTCTGATACCATGTTGAAATTTTAAAATAGCAAGCTAAGAATGAAGAAAGGAAACTTCAAGAGTTTTATTAAAAAATCAAAGAGAGATTACATAGAGAGAATGCATGTTTTTCATGCTTTACAAAGGGACTTAAGTGCCCTATTTATAGAGAATAGAGGAGAGGGAAAAATGAGAGAAATGGGAGAGTGGAGAGAGCTTAGTGCTCTCTCCTTTAACTAGCCGTTGGAGGCTTCCAACGGCTAGTTTAGGAACTAGCCGTTGGGGTCTCCAACGGCTAGTTTGTGCTGGCTGTTAGGGGACCATTCGGTCCCCTATTTGCTGGCCCGGGCTGGGCCCGAAGGGCCCAGCCCGAAGTCTACGGGCAAGGCCCATTTAGGGCCCATTTTGGGTCCCTAAATGGGCCATACATTCTGGACAAAAAAAGGGAAAAAACAACTGCATACTTGAGGGATCATGACTTGGAATATTTGGACCCTAATTGATGCTCATTTCAATAGTTTTTTGCTTTTCCATGCTACTAGGTTCCCTCCAACAAACATGCAATAACCCGTAATTAATCTTCTATCTTCCGAATCCCCGGCCCAATCCGCATCACAATACCCAATGATTTGTGAGCTTATAATTGTTCTTCATGACAATTCCCATGCCGGGTGTTCCTTTAGGTAGTGAAGAATCCTTTCGGTGGCTCTCCAATGTGTTGAAATCGTTGAAAAGAAGGATAACTCAACCCATCCTTGTCACCAACCAAGTACATCTACTTAGAAGCCCAAAGGTCCAAGATCTAGTTCTCTCCTAGAAGCCCAGAAATCAGCCTACATTGTCTAGCAGTATGGCTGTCTTGGGCAGCCTAAATCAGCCCAAAATACATTCAAAAATAGCCCAAAGAAGCCCAAAAGCATAGAGAAACATCCAGGAAGCAAAACCAAAAAGTTAGGGGCAATTTATATTTCAACAGTAAAAAAACTAGCTGTTGGAATTTCTTGGGGTTTGAGCTCCAACGGGAATAGTGTCTTTCAAGCTCTATCTACTGGCTATTTTTTCCTTTTCTCTATAAATAGAGCCCTATTGTATCACCCAAAATTATGATTCAATACTTTCAACCACCAATGTATTCTCTCATTGTTTTTTAATAAATCTAGAATTTATTTTACACTTTCTTTGTCTCTAGACTTTGATATTTCAACATGGTATCAGAGCAGGCCTTTATACCTTCTTTTTCTAGTCTTGGTGACCTACCACCACAAATCAGCCCTTCAATGTTCACTTCCATCCTCTTAGATTCTTCAAACTACAATGCATGACAAGACACTATCAAGAGATCTTTGAACTTTTTCAATCTTGAAAATCATATATTTGAAGATCTTCTCGATGATGCCAATCCTTTATTCCAGGTATGGAAGAAAAGAGATGATCAAGTGGTGGTGCTCCTACAAATGTCTCTTGACAAAACCCACAAGGCCATGGTTACTTGTATACCAAATGCAAAAGCCTTGTGGGACCAAATGCAAGCTTTTTATGGTCAAGCGACGAACACCGGCAGAATTTTCGAATTGAAGAAGAAAAGCTTCAAGATTCAAAAAGGAGGTAAAACCCTACCCGAATACTTTGGGGAATATAGGGATTTATGGAATGAACTCAATCTTTTGAGACCTCCTACTTCCAATCTCAAAACAATCCTCCAAAGAAATGATGAAAACATGACATTTGGTCTTCTAATGGGTCTTGGAGAAGAATATGCTCCTATTCGTCAAGAAATTCTTAGAATGAAGGTATTTCCCTCATTCCAAGAAGTTTAATTTATGGTGCAAAGAGCTGAAACAAGTATGAGGCTTGAGGAATCAACCAAGGTCAAATCCGAAGCTCAAGCATTCAAATCTGTCCAGGAGGAGTATCAGGCCAACAAAGCTCAAAATTTTGCCAAAAGAGACGTGTGCACTCATTGCAAGAAACCAGGTCATAAAAGGGAGAAATGTTGGTTCCTCCACCCACACTTGCGGCCAAAAAGCAATAAAAGAGAACCTGAACAACCAGCAAATGCACAACATGTCTCTCAAGTGGCTGCGCTCGAATCGAAAATGGAGGAAATGCAAAAGGAGATGAGGAAACTTGTTGGCCAGATTGCTTTACATTCTGGTAACGTTTTAAACCCATCTTATTCTAATTCATGGCTCATAGATTCTGGTTGTGATAATCATATGGTGAAAGATAATGAAAAAATTAAGAAACTTATTCCTCTATCTAACCATAAGGTTGTCAAGGTAGCTAATGGTCAGAAATTGAAAGTTGATTACTTAGGAGAAATTGAACTCCTAGGAAAGAAAACTAAAGCATTATATGTGCCTAAGTTCAATTCAAACCTTCTATCTATTAGCAAAGAAACTAGAGAACATGATTGCAAAGCCACATTTGATCCTAACCAAGTTATATTTCAGGATCTCAAAACGAATCACTTGATTGGCAAGGGGTTTAGGAAGAACAACCTCTACTACTTGGATCAAGAAAACCAAGCTTTTGGAGTTCAAAGTCAAGTATCGAATTTGTGGCATGCTCGCCTAGGTCACCTGGGGAACTTAGCTTTGAAACGCCTATTTCCAAACATAGATATAGAAGATAGGCATTGCAAAGTTTGTGTTCTAGGAAACCAAACAAGAATGTATTATCCCATCTCCAAAACAATATATGAAAATGCTTTTGATCTTATTCATTCCGATGTGTGGACTTCACCCATAGTGTCACATAATGGATTTAGATATTTTGTCACCTTCATTGATCACAAAACTAGATACACTTGGGTATATCTTTTGGTAGCAAAATCTGAGGTATTTGAAGCATTTAAAAGTTATTCTAAATATGTAACCAAGCAATTCAATGCCAATATCAAAATTCTTAGGTCAGACCATGGAGGTGAATACATTAGCCATCCCTTTGAAAATTTCCTAGAAGAAAAAGGAATCATTCATCAAAAGTCATGTGTTTATACCCCTCAACAAAATGGAATTGCTGAAAGAAAAAATAGACACTTGTTGGAAACTGCTAGAGCTATGATGTTTCACTCAAATGTACCAAAGGAATATTGGAGTGAGGCAATTAAGACTGCTGCTCACCTCATAAACCTTATGCCTAGTGAAGTCTTAAAGGGAAAATCTCCTCTAGAAGTACTTCTTGGTAGGAAACCTAATTTTGCACATTTAAAAGTGTTTGGATGCATTTGTTATGTTTATGTACCAGAACACTTTAGGAATAAATTAGATGAAAAAGGAAGAAAATGTGTATTTTTAGGTTACTCAACTTTTGAAAAAGGATATAAATGCTATGATCCTCTAACTAAAAAGCTATACACATCCAAGGATGTGATATTCTTAGAGAAAGAGCCTTATTTTGCAGGTCAAGGAAATCAAGAACAATCAAGAGAAAAACAAGCTCAAGATCAATGGAATGTGGTTCTTCCTACCATTAATGATTCACCTCATCATAGCAATGAATAAGAACCCATTCAGAATGAGAGAGATGACTCAACTCAAGAGGATTCCACCCCTTCCCATTCTGACCATGAATCCTTACAAGGGCAAGGGGGAGATATTTTGGAACAAGAACCTACCATGGAACAAGAGGAGGAAAGCATAGAAGAACATCCTCCTCCTCTTCATAGATCTGCAAGACTTAGGCTTCCTCCCTCTGAATGGATCAACAAAAGGGTCTTTTACAACTCAAAGATGACATCACATCCTATTTCCAAATATTATACGGTTACTAACATGTCTTGCAGCCATCAAAGATTCATTAAGAGCATTGATCTTCATTAAGAACCAAAAACCTTTGAAGAAGCAAAGAATCACCCTCAATGGGTTCAAGCCATGAAGGATGAGTTAGAAGCTTTAGCTAAAAATGGAACATGGGAAATAACATCTCTCCCAAAAGGAAAGAGAGCCGTGGGGTGCAAGTGGGTCTACAAAATCAAACACAAGAGCGATGGAAGCCTTGATAAATATAAGGCAAGATTAGTTGCCAAAGGTTTCACTCAAGCTTATGGAGTAGACTATAAGGAAACATTTGCACCGGTAGCAAAAATGAATACTATTCGAGTCCTTCTATCTCTTGCTGCCAATCATTCATTGCCCCTATTCCAAATGGATGTTGCAAATGCATTTCTTCAAGGGGACTTAGAAGAAGAGGTATATATGGAGGTTCCTCCGGGCTTTTCTCATCAAGACAACAAGGTTTGCAAGTTAAAGAAAGCAATCTATGGCCTCAAACAATCTCCAAGAGCATGGTATGCCAAACTTAGCTCTACTCTTCTTGATCATGATTTTAAGAAATGCAGTAGTGATTCATCCCTTTTTATTAAAAAACAAGATGAAAAAATCATTATAGTTTTAGTTTATGTAGATGATATAATCATAACCAGAAATGACTTAAATTTAATTAATCAAGTTAGAAAATTTCTTCAAACGAAATTTGACATTAAAGACTTAGGGAAACTAAAGTACTTCTTAGGAATAGAACTTGCCTATTGTCCAAATGGGCTTGTTCTATCACAAAGGAAGTATGTGCTTGATCTCTTGCAGGAAACCGGGAAGCTAGGTGCCAAGCCTGCTTGCAGTCCAGTTAGCTCCTCTCTCTCTCTTAAAGATGATGATGAAGAATAAGATATCAAAGGCTTGTAGGGAGATTGATCTACCTCACCATTACAAGACCGGATATTTCCTTTGCAGTGAGTCAAGTTAGCCAACATATGCACAAGCCAAAGAAAAAGCATTGGAGAGCCACTGAAAGAATTCTTCATTACCTAAAAGGAACACCGGGCATGGGAATTTGGATGAAGAAAAACAATAGCACTCAAATCATAGGATATTGTGATGCGGATTGGGCCAGTGATTCCGAAGATAGAAGATCAACTACAGGGTATTGCATGTTTTTTGGAGGAAACTTGGTAGCATGGAAAAGCAAAAAACAACATGTGGTATCTAGGTCAAGCGCGGAAGCAGAGTATAGAGCCATGGCGGCTGCTACAAGTGAGATCGTTTGGCTAAAGGCTCTAGTTGAGGAATTAGGGTTTTCTGTCCCTACTCCAATACAACTCCATTGTGACAATCAATCGGCAATCCACATAGCCTCAAATCCAGTTTTTCATGAAAGAACAAAGCACATTGAGGTAGATTGTCACTTTGTAAGACAAAAGTTTGAGGAAAAGCTCATCACTCCAAACTTTACAAGGAGTGATGATCAAGTAGCCGACATCTTCACCAAGCCGGGGACCGCCAATCACATACACAAAAATATGGTCAAGTTGGGTGTTATAGATACATACACACCCAACTTGAGGGGGAGTGTTGAAATCGTTGAAAAGAAGGATAACTCAACCCATCCTTGTCACCAACCAAGTGCATCTACTTAGAAGCCCAAAGGTCCAAGATCTAGTTCTCTCCTAAAAGCCCAGAAATCAGCCTACATTGTCCAGCAGCATGGCTGTCTTGGGCAGCCTAAACCAGCCCAAAATACATTCAAAAATAGCCTAAAGAAGCCCAAAAGCATGGAGAAATGTCCAGGAAGCAAAACCAAAAAGTTAGGGGCAGTTTGGGCAGTTTATATTTCAACAGTAAAAAAACTAGCTGTTGGAATTTCTTGGGGTTTGAGCTCCAACGGGAATAGTGTCTTTCAAGCTCTATCTACAGGCTATTTTTTCCTTTTCTCTATAAATAGAGCCCCATTGTATCATCCAAAACTATGATTCAATGCTCTCAACCACCAATGTATTCTCTCATTGTTTTTCAATAAATCCAGAATTTATTTCACATTTTCTTTGTCTCTAGACTTTGATATTTCAACACAATGCTTCCATTTTGGCTTGTGCATATGTTGGCTAACTTGCCCCACAGCAAATGAGATATCGGGCCTTGTTATGGTGAGATAGATTAATCTTCCTACAAGCCTTTGGTATCTTTGTTCGTCTTCAAACTCTATGTCATCATCTTTGAGGCCACAAGAGGTGCTGATCGGACTACATGCGGGCTTGACACCTAACTTGCCGGTTTCCTACAAAAGATCAAGCACATACTTTCTTTATGATAGAACAAACCCATTTGAAGAATAGGCAAGCTCTATCCCTAGAAAGTACTTTAGTTTCCCTAAATCCTTAATATCAAACTTTGTTTGGAGAAATTTCCTAACTTGATTGATTAAGTCTAAATTATTCCCAGTTAAGATGATATCATCTACATATACTAAGACTATGATGAATTTATATCTTAGTTTCTTAACAAAAAGAGATGAGTCACTTGAGCATTTCTTAAAGTTATGATCAAGAAGTGTAGAGCTTAGTTTAGCATACCAAGTGTTGAAAGATCAAAGAATGAACTCAAGAAAACTTGAAATGTAATTCTGAATTTTATTGAAATAGAGAATAAATAACATTCATAGTTTGAACTTTTGTTCATACCAAAGCTAGGGAACATTGAAGACTATTTATAGAGAAGGGGGGAAGAGAGAATTAGAGGAATCAAGGGAGAACAAGAGAGGGCTTTAGCCCTCTCTATTCTGGCCATTGGAGGCTGCTCCAACGGCTAGAAATTCTAGCCATTGGACAGCCTCCAACGGCTGTTTTAAAACAACTGTTGGGGACCCAATTGGGCCCCTTTGATGGGCTGAAAAGGGCCCCTTCTTGGGGCTTGGTAAGGCCCACGGGCTGAGGATGTTTAGGGCTCCAATTTGATACAAGAACAAAGAACAATTCTTAGTGATTTTGGGCTCTAAGGAAGAGATCTTACTAGACTATTGAGAAGGCTTTAAGTAGGTGATGAAAGGGTTGATTAATCCTTCTTTTTAACACTCCCCCTCAAGTTGGGTGCGTAGATGTTGATAGTACCCAACTTGCTTATTATTTCTTGTAGATGAGCTGCTGTCCCTCCCTTTGTAAAGATGTCAGCAAGTTGATCTTCTCCTTTGATGTGAGGGGTGACAATGAGTTTTTCCTCTACTTTTTGTCGAATAAAATGACAATCAACCTCTATATGCTTGGTTCGTTCATGGAACACTGGGTTAGTGGCAATGTGAATTGCGGATTGATTATCACAATAAAGCTTGATAGGAGTGGTAACGGCAAACCCTAGTTCTTCTATCAAGGCTTTTAGCCATACAATCTCACTGGCTCCCGCTGCCATGGCTCTATACTCGGCCTCTACACTTGATCTAGATACAACCCGTTGTTTTTTGCTCTTCCAAGCTACCAAGTTTCCTCCGACAAACATGCAATATCCAGTGGTAGACTTTCTATCGGTGGGATCCCCTGCCCAATCAGCATCACAATACCCTTCAATGTCTACACTTCCATTGTTCTTCATCCAAATTCCTAGACCAGGTGATCCTTTGATGTAATGAAGAATTCTCTCCGCTGCTCTCCAATGACCTTTTGTTGGGGAATGCATGAACTGACTTATATAACTCACTGCATATGCTATGTCCGGTCTTGTGATGGTGAGATAGATAAGTTTGCCAACCAGCCTATGATATCTTTCAATGTCTTCTAGAGGATCATTATCATCGGCTAAGGGACCGGAAGTGGAAACTAGACTGTAGGCCGGTCTAGCTCCAAGCTTTCCCGTTTCCTGCAAAAGATCAAGAGCATATTTTCTTTGGGAGAGAATTAGCCTATTGGGACAATAGGCTAACTCAATTCCTAGAAAATACTTTAGTTTCCCTAGATCTTTGATTTCAAATCTAGACTTTAAGAGATTCCTAACTAGGTTTATTTGATGTAAATCACTCCCTGTGATGATAATGTCATCTACATACACTAGTGCAATTGTGATATGAACATTAGTTCTTCTAAGAAAGAGAGATGAATCACTATTGCATTTATGAAATCCATTACTAAGGAAAGCATTGCTTAACTTTGCATACCAAGCTCTTGGGGATTGCTTGAGACCATAAATTTCCTTATGAAGTTTGCATGTCTTTCCTTCTTGTGATTGAAGACCCTTCGGTATTTGCATGTAGACTTCCTCTTCTAAGTCTCCTTGAAGGAAAGCATTGGCTACATCCATCTGAAATAGGCTCCATCCATGATTCACAGCAAGAGACAAGAGGACTCTAATAGTGTTCATTTTTACAACCGGAGCATAGGTCTCTTTGTAATCAATCCCATAGGCTTGAGTATATCCCTTTGCCACTAGCCTTGCCTTGAACTTCTCAATTGAACCATCACTATTGTGCTTGATTTTGTATTCCCACTTACACCCTACGGCCTTCTTTCCTTTAGGTAGTGTGGTGATTTCCCATGTTCCGTTCTTTGATAAAGCTTCCAATTCCTCCTCCATGGCTCTTTTCCATCTTGGATCCTTTGATGCTTGCTCAAATGAAGTTGGTTCTGGTTCCTTATCTAAATTAGTCAAGAAAACTTGATAGTCCAAGGAAACATGAGAGGTGGTATAATAATCATAAATAGGATGGGAGGTTACCCTAGAGTTATAGAACACCCTTCGGTTGATCCATTCAGATGGAGGAAGTCTAAGCCTTGTTGATCTTCTTAGTT
This sequence comes from Dillenia turbinata, assembly GCA_037126225.1. Taxonomy (NCBI): domain Eukaryota; kingdom Viridiplantae; phylum Streptophyta; class Magnoliopsida; order Dilleniales; family Dilleniaceae; genus Dillenia; species Dillenia turbinata. The sequence goes on along the minus strand of JBAMMX010000011.1, from coordinate 21,025,104 downwards.
GAGATGGCGGATCATCTGGTTCCTCCTCAACTTCAAGGGATTCTTCCTCATTTGTAGTTTCTTCATTTGTATTACTTTCTCCCCCTGAAGTACTTGGTTGTTCAGCCTTTAACTGTTGAAATGAAGCATAATTAAGTCCTTTAGCTCTTCCTCCAAAATGCCCTAATTAGAAGTCTTAAATAAGCTCCTAAAAAGGTCATCTCTTGAGCCCCTTTTCAAAGATCATCTTAAGGCCCAAAGTGAGCCATCCAAGGGTAATCAGCTGGGCATTGCCCTCTCCTCTCTTATCCCTCATTCTCTACTTCTATAAATATGGTAGCTAGTTGCTTTGAATTGTTATGAAAAAATGTCTACAACCTCTTGTATTTTCTCTTCAAACTATCAATAAAATTCTGAGGTGTTTATTCATTGTTCCTTGCTTGCTCATTTAGAAAATCATCATGGTATCAGAGCAGGCTTCAATACCTTCTTCTTCTGGTCTTGGTGACCCACCACCTCAAATTAGCACTTCAATGTTTACTTCCATTCTTTTTGATTCATCAAATTACAAATCATGGCAAGACACCATCAAGAGGTCTCTAAACTTCTTCAACCTTGAAAATCACATATTTGAATATCCTCTTGATGATGCTGATCCATCCTTCAAAGCATGGAAGAAGAGAGACGATCAAGTGGTGGTTGTTGAAAGATCAAGAATGAACTCAAGAAAACTTAAAATGCAATTCTGAATTTTATTGAAATAAAAAGAATGAATAACACTCATAGTTTGAACTTTTGTTCATACCAAAGCTAGGAAACATTAAAGACTATTTATAGAGAAAGGGGGAAGAGAGAATAAGAGAGAACAAAGGGGAGCAAGAGAGGGCTTTTAGCCCTCTCTATTCTGGCCATTGGAGGCTGCTCCAACGGCTAGAAATTCTAGCCGTTGGACAGCCTCCAACGGCTGTTTTAAGATAGCCGTTGGGGGCCCAATTGGGCCCCCTTGGATGGGTTGAAAAGGGCCCCTTCTTGGGGCTTGATAAGGCCCACGGGCTGAGGAAGACTATGGCTCCAATTTGAAACAAGAACAAAGAACAATTCTTAGTGATTTAGGGCTCTGAGGGAGAGATCTTGTTGGACTATTGAGAAGGCTTTAAGTAGGTGATGAAAGGGTTGATTAATCCTTCTTTTCAACACTCCCCCTCAAGTTGGGTGCGTAGATGTTGATAGTACCCAACTTGCTTATTATTTCTTGTAGATGAGCTGTTGTCCCTCCCTTTGTGAAGATGTCAGCAAGTTGATCTTCTCCTTTGATGTGAGGGGTGACAATGAGTTTTTCTTCTACTTTTTGCCGAATAAAATGACAATCAACCTCTATATGCTTTGTTCGTTCATGGAACACTGGATTAGTGGCAATGTGAATTGCGGATTGATTATCACAATGAAGCTTGATAGGAGTGGTGACCGCAAACCCTAGTTCTTCTATCAAGGCTTTTAGCCATACAATCTCGCTGGCTCCCGCTGCCATGGCTCTATACTCGGCCTCTGCACTTGATCTAGATACAACCCGTTGTTTTTTGCTCTTCCAAGCTACCAAGTTTCCTCCAACAAACATGCAATATCCAGTGGTAGACTTTCTATCGATGGGATCTCCTGCCCAATCAGCATCACAATACCCTTCAATGTCTACACTCCCATTGTTCTTTATCCAAATTCCTAGCCCAGGTGATCCTTTGATGTAATGAAGAATCCTTTCCGCTGCTCTCCAATGACCTTTTGTTGGGGAATGCATGAACTGACTTATATAACTCACTGCATATGCTATGTCTGGTCTTGTGATGGTGAGATAGATAAGTTTGCCAACCAGCCTCTGATATCTTTCAATGTATTTTAGAGGATCATTATCATCGGCTAAGGGACCGGAAGTGGAAACTGGACTGCAGGCCGGTCTAGCCCCAAGCTTTCCTGTTTCCTGCAAAAGATCAAGAGCATATTTCTTTTGGGAGAGAATTAGCCCATTCGGACAATAGGCTAACTCAATTTCTAGAAAATACTTTAGTTTCCCTAGATCTTTAATTTCAAAACTAGACTTTAAGAGATTCCTAACTAGATTTATTTGATGTAAGTCACTCCCTGTGATGATAATGTCATCTACATACACTAGTGCAATTGTGATATGATCATTAGTTCTTCTAAGAAAGAGAGATGAATTACTATTGCATTTATGAAATCCATTACTAAGGAAAGCATGGCTTAACTTTGCATACCAAGCTCTTGGGGATTGCTTGAGACCATAAATTGCCTTATAAAGTTTGCAAGCTTTTCCTTCTTGTAATTGAAGACCCTTCGGTATTTGCATGTAGACTTCTTCTTCTAAGTCTCCTTGAAGGAAAGCATTGGCTACATCCATCTGAAATAGACTCCATACATGATTCACTGCAAGAGACAAGAGGACTCTAATAGTGTTCATTTTTGCAACCGGAGCATAGGTCTCTTTGTAATCAATTCCATAGGCCTGAGTATATCCCTTTGCCACTAGCCTTGCCTTGAACTTCTCAATTGAACCATCACTCTTGTGCTTGATTTTGTATACCCACTTATACCCTACGGCCTTCTTTCCTTTAGGTAGTGTGGTGATTTCCCATGTTCCGTTCTTTGATAAAGCTTCCAATTCCTCCTCCATGGCTCTTTTCCATCTTGGATCCTTTGATGCTTGCTCAAATGAAGTTGGTTCTGGTTCCTTATCTAAATTACTCAAGAAAACTTGGTAGTCCAAGGAAACATGAGAGGTGGTATAATAATCATAAATAGGATGGGAGGTTACCCTAGAGTTATAGAACACCCTTCGGTTGATCCATTCAGATGGAGGAAGTCTAAGCCTTGTTGATCTTCTTAGTTGAGGTGGCGGATCATCTGGTTCCTCCTCAGTTTCAAGGGATTCTTCCTCATTTGTAGTTTCTTCATTTGTATTACTTTCTCCCCCTGAAGTACTTGGTCGTTCAGCCTCTAATGCCCCTGAATTATCATTTTGAGTGTTGTGGCTTGTATCAGAGATTGAATTTCCTTCGGTTGATTCAGTGCCTTGAGGAGGAGATATAAGAAAGTCCCAAGTGCTATTAGGAACTTCAGTCTTTGGAGCTTCCTTTATCTCTTCATTTCCTACAAAATAGAACTCATTTTCCAAGAATATCACATCCTTTGATGTGTATGTTCGGTTAGTTGTAGGATCATAGCACCTATAGCCTTTTTCAAATGCTGCATATCCAAGGAATACACACTTTCTCCCTCTATGTTCTAACTTATTTCTTTGGTGAGCTGGGATATGAATGTAACATGTACAACCAAATGTCCTAAGGTGAGAAATATTAGGTTTCCTTCTTAGGAGAACCTCAAGAGGAGATTTCCCTTTTAAGACTTCAATAGGCAAAAGATTAATCACATGAACCGCGGTTTTAACCGCATCACACCAGAATTTTTTAGGCATGCTTGCATGGAACATCATAGCCCTAGATGTTTCAAGTATGTGCCTATTCTTTCTTTCAGCTACCCCATTTTGTTGGGGTGTGTAAACACATGACATTTGATGTATGATGCTATTATCCTTAAGGTAATTTTCAAAATTGATGCTTGTAAATTCACCACCATGATCTGATCTTAAGACTTTTATATTTGCATTGTATAGTTTGGTCACATACTTCACATAGCTCTTGAGTGCTTCAAGAGCTTGGTCTTTGGTATTTAGAAGATACACCCATGTGTACCTTGTTTTGTGATCAATGAAAGTAATAAAGTATTTGTAACCTAGGTGAGATGTGATGGGTGAAGTCCAAACATCAGAATGAATTAAATCAAAAGGGTTTTCATACATTGTTTCAGAAGTAGGATACATTGTTCGGGTCTCCTTAGCCAAAATACAAGCTTTACAATGTCTATTCTCATAATTTAAAGTTGGGAATATGTTGAATTTCTAGATGAGCAAGCATAGAACAATGAGTAAAAACCTCAAGTGTTTATTGATAATATGGAGAGAAAATACATGAGTTTGAATACATTTTTCATACCCATTAAGCACAACCACAATCCCTATTTATAGAGAAGGAGAAAGGGAGTTAAGAGAGAATAAAATGAGAGAGAGGAGAGGGCATTGCCCTCTCCTAGCAGCTCCCCAACGGCTAGAAAGAACTAGCCGTTGGGGACCCCCAAACGGCTAGTTCTTTACTAGCCGTTGGGGGCTGTTGCCCCCAACTCCAAGAAGGGCCGGGCTGGGCCAATTGAGGCCCAGCTTGCTGAGATCTTGATGACCCAAGATGGGTCTTACAATGATGATACAAAAGGGTTTCATTTGGGCCTACTTAGAATCACATTTTATGGCTCCTAGTTAGGGTATTTGGGAGGAAGGCTAAAGAGCTTAATTATGCCTCATTTCAACACTCCCCCTCAAGTTGGGTGTGTATATATCTATGACGCCCAACTTGCCCATATTTTTGAGGATGTGCTTTGCGGTTCCTGGCTTGGTGAAGATGTCGGCTACTTGGTGTTCACTCCTTGTGAAACTTGGGGAGATGAGCTTATCTTCAATCTTTTGCCTCACAAAGTGGCAATCTACCTCAATATGCTTTGTTCTTTCATGAAAGACCGGGTTTGAGGCTATGTGAATTGCCGACTGGTTGTCACAATGGAGTTGAATTGGAGTAGAGACAAAGAACCCTAATTCTTCTATTAGGGCCTTTAGCCACACGATCTCACTAGTAGCGGCTGCCATGGCTCTATACTCCGCTTCGGCACTTGATCTTGAGACTACATGTTGTTTTTTGCTTTTCCATGCTACTAGGTTCCCTCCAACAAACATGCAATAACCAGTAGTTGATCTTCTATCTTCCGAATCCCCGGCCCAATCCGCATCACAATATCCTATGATTTGAGAACTGCAATTGTTTCTCATGATAATTCCCATGCCGGGTGAGCCTTTTAGGTAGAGAAGAATCCGTTCGATGGCTCTCCAATGCTTCCATTTTGGTTTGTGCATATGTTGGCTAACTTGCCCCACAGCAAATGAGATATCAGGCCTTGTTATGGTGAGATAGATCAATCTTCCTACAAGCCTTTGGTATCTTTGTTCATCCTCAAACTCTATGTCATCATCTTTGATCCCATAAGAAGTGCTGATCGGACTACATGCGGGCTTGGCACCTAGCTTGCCGGTTTCCTGCAAAAGATCAAGCACATACTTTCTTTGTGATAGAACAAACCCATTCGGAGAATAGGCAAGCTCTATCCCTAGAAAGTACTTTAGTTTCCCTAAATCCTTAATATCAAACTTTGTTTGGAGAAATTTCCTAACTTGATTGATTAAGTCTAAATCATTTCCGGTTAAGATGATATCATCAACATATACTAAGACTATGATGAATTTATCTCCTAATTTCTTAATAAAAAGAGATGAATCACTAGAGCATTTCTTAAAGTTATGATCAAGAAGAGTAGAGCTGAGTTTAGCATACCAAGCTCTTGGAGATTGTTTGAGACCATAAATTGCTTTCTTTAATTTGCAAACTTTGTTATCTTGATGAGAAAAGCCTGGAGGAACCTCCATATATACTTCTTCTTCTAAGTCTCCTTGAAGAAAGGCATTTGCAACATCCATTTGAAATAAAGGTAAGGAGTAGTTAGCAGCAAGGGATAAGAGCACACGAATGGTATTCATCTTTGCCACGGGAGCATATGTTTCCTTGTAGTCCACTCCATAGGCTTGAGTGAAACCTTTGGCAACTAGTCTTGCCTTGTATTTATCAAGACTTCCATCGCTTTTGTGCTTGATTTTGTAAACCCATTTGCATCCTACTGCTCTTTTCCCTTTTGGAAGTGATGCTATTTCCCATGTTCCATTTTTAGCTAAAGCTTCCAACTCATCCTTCATAGCTTGCACCCATTGAGGTTGGTTCTTAGCTTCTTCAAAGGATCTTGGTTCTTCATGAAGATCTATGTTCTGAATGAATCTTTGATGGCTGCAAGATGTATTAGCAACTGAATAATATTTTGAAATAGGATGAGAAGTTACTTTAGTGTTGTAAAAAACCCTTTTATTGATCCATTCGGAAGGAGGAAGCCTAAGCCTTGTCGATCTACGAAGAGTGGGAGGCTGCTCATGAATGGCTTGTTCTTCTTGCTCTAGAACCGGTTCTTGATTTGGATCATCATCCCCATGTTCCTCATGATCCGAATGAGAGGGTGAAGAGTCTTCTTGAACCAGTACTTCATGATTATTTGGAGCAGATTCTTCATGATTATTTGGGTGAGAGGAGTGGTTGATGGATGGGAGAATGATATTCCATAGATCTTGAGTTCCTTCCTTTTCAGTTTGATCTTGATCATTTTTTCCTGAAAAATAAGGTTCTTTTTCCACAAATATCACATCCTTGGATGTGTATAGTTTTTTGGTTAGAGGATCATAGCATCTATAACCTTTTTCAAATGTTGCATATCCTAAGAATACACATTTTCTTCCTTTCTCATCTAGTTTGTTCCTAAAATTTTCTGGTACATGTACATAGCAAATGCACCCAAAGACTCTTAAATGAGAGATATTGGGTTTCCTTCCTAGGAGTAGTTCTAAGGGAGATTTTCCTCCTAGAACTTGAGTGGGCATAAGATTAATAATATGAGCAGCAGTTTTTATTGCCTCACTCCAATAAATTTTTGGCATATTTGAATGGAACATCATGGCCCTAGTTGTTTCTAATAAGTGCCTATTTTTCCTTTCGGCAACTCCATTTTGTTGTGGAGTGTAGACACATGACTTTTGGTGCATGATCTCCTTTTCTTCTAAGAATTTTTCAAATGCATGACTAGTATACTCCCCCCATGATCAGTCCTAATGATTTTGATGTTGGCATTGAATTGCTTGGTCACATATCTATAATAGCTTTTAAGAGCTTCAAAGACCTCAGATTTGGCTGCCAATAGATAAACCCAAGTGTATCTAGTTTTGTGATCTATAAATGTCACAAAGTATTTAAAACCATTGTGAGATACTATGGGTGAAGTCCAAACATCAGAATGAACAAGTTCAAATGCATTCTCATATATAGTATTTGAAATAGGATAATACACTCTAGTTTGTTTTCCAAGTACACAAGCTTTGCAATGCCTACTTTCTACTTCTAAATTTGGAAATAGGCGTTTCAAAGCTAAGTCTCCAAGATGACCTAGGCGAGCATGCCATAAAGAATGCATTTGACTTTGTGCAGCAAAAGCTTGGTTTTCTTGATCCAAGTAGTATAGATTGTGCCTCCTAGACCCCTTGCCAATCAAGAGATTCGTTTTGAGGTCCTGAAAAATAACTTTATTAGGATCAAAAGTAGCTTTGCAATTTTGTTCTTTGGTTATTTTTCCAATGGACAGAAGGTTAGAATCAAATTTGGGTACATACAAAGCTTTAGTTTTCATGCCAAGCAATTCAATTTCTCCTAAATGATCAACTTTTAATCTATCACCATTAGCAACTTTGACAATTTTATGATCAGTAAGAGGAAAAAACTTTCTAACTTTGCTTTTATCTTTAACCATATGATTGTCGCAACCGGAATCAATAAGCCAAGGACTAGAATTAGATGAGTTTAGAAGGTTACCAGAATGGAGAGTAATCTGTCCAATAAGCCTTTTCATATCCTTTTGCATTTCCTCAATTTTGGTTTCAAGGGCGGCAACTTGGGAGACGTTTTGAGCACTTGCCATTGATTCTCCTTCTCTTTTGTTGCTTTTAGGCCGTAGGTGAGGATGGAGATGCCAACATTTGTCTTTCCTATGGCCCGGCTTTTTGCAATGAAAGCAAAAGTCTCTTTTTCCAAAGTTCTGGATTTTGTTGGCCGGAAATTCCTCTTGGATGGATTTGAATGCTTGAGCTTCGATTTTGGGTTTGGATGATTCCTCAAGCTTCATGCTAGTTTCAGTTCTTTGAACCATGAATTGGACCTCTTGGAATGAAGGAAATAGCTTCATTCTAAGAATTTCTTGACGAATAGAAGCAAATTCTTCTCCTAGTCCCATTAGAAGACCAAAAGTCATGTCTTCATCATTCCTTTGAAGGAGAGTTTTGAGATTTGAGGTTGGAGGCCTCAAAACATTAAGCTCATTCCAAAGATCCCTATATTCCCCAAAGAATTCGGGTAGTGTCTTTCCTCCTTTTTGAATGTTGGAGATTTTCTTCTTTAGCTCAAAAATTCTGCCCGTGTTGGTTTCTTGAGCATAGAGAGCATGCATTTGGTCCCACAAAGTTTTAGCATTTGGAATGCAAGTGACCATTGCTTTGTGGGCCTTATCGAGAGACATTTGTAAGAGCACCACCACTTGATCATCTCTCTTTTTCCAAGCCTTGAAGGATGGATCAGCAACATCAAGAGGATCTTCAAATATATGATTTTCAAGATTGAAGAAGTTTAGAGACCTCTTGATGGTGTCTTGCCATTAATTGTAGTTTGATGAATCCAAAAGAATGGATGTGAACATTGAAGTGCTAATTTGTGGTGGTGGGTCTCCAAGACCGGAAGAAGAAGGAATATTGGCCTGCTCTGATACCATGTTGAATTTCTAGATGAGCAAGCATAGAACAATGAGTAAAAACCTCAAGTGTTTATTGATAATATGGAGAGAAAATACATGAGTTTGAATACATTTTTCATACCCATTAAGCACAACCACAATCCCTATTTATAGAGAAGGAGAAAGGGAGTTAAGAGAGAATAAAATGAGAGAGAGGAGAGGGCATTGCCCTCTCCTAGCAGCTCCCCCAATGGCTAGAAAGAACTAGCCGTTGGGGACCCCCAAACGGCTAGTTCTTTACTAGCCGTTGGGGGCTTTTGCCCCCAACTCCAAGCTGGGCCGGGCTGGGCCAAATTGAGGCCCAGCTTGCTGAGATCTTGATGACCCAAGATGGGTCTTACAATGATGATACAAAAGGGTTTCATTTGGGCCTACTTAGAATCACATTTTATGGCTCCTAGTTAGGGTATTTGGGAGGAAGGCTAAAGAGCTTAATTATGCCTCATTTCAACAGAATAGACGTTTTAAAGCCCGATCACTAGGATGACCTAAACGTCCATGCCAAAGAGATTGATTCTCCTTAACATGAGTTACAAGTGCATTTTGTTCTTGATCAAAGTAATAAAGTCCTCCTCTTCTAGAACCCTTGCCAATCAATTGATTCGACTTGAGGTCCTGAAAAGAGACATTATTGGGGTCAAAAACAACTCTACACTTTTGATCCTTTGTAATCTTGCTAATGGACAGTAGGTTTGAGGTAAGTTTGGGGACATATAAAGCTTTGGTTGGTTTTCCAAAAATGTCAACTTCCCCAACTTGATTTACTCTCAAATCGTGTCCATTTGCAACACGAACAGTCATATGGTTAGGAAGGTTTTCAAATCTTTTTATTTTAGCTCTATCCTTCACCATATGACATTCGGTTCCTGAATCAATGAGAAAATTTCCAGAATTTAAATATGTGAAAGGTTCTTGATTTTTACCAGAGGAGGGAGCCATTTGTTGAAGTCTCTTTGTAACTTCATTTAATTGAGTTTGGAGTGCAGCAAATTCAGCCATTGATGGAGCTTGAACCTTCACGAATTGGACTGAGGGTTGCTGTCCAGAACCGAATGGATTTGAAGCTCCTTGCTGGTCTCTTTGTTTGAGCACTTTGGGCTTTAAATGAGGATGCAATTCCCAGCATTTGTCCTTTGAATGACCCCTCTTTTTGCAATGAGAGCATATTTCATTTCTCCTTCGGATTTGATTAGCCTTGGCAGCATTGAATTCATCCGAGAAAGCAATGAAAGCTTGAGCTTCCAATTTTTGTTTAGAGCTTTCTTCCAATCTAATACTCACTTCAGTCCTTTGGATCATATTTTGGACTTCTCCAAATGATGGAAAGTCCTTCATTCGAAGGATTTTTTGCCTTAGATGAGAATATGAATCATCCAAGCCCATAAGAAGACCAAATATCTTATCTTCCTCTCTTCTTTTTCGAAGTACTTTGAGATCTATAGAATCTGGCCGGAGAGTTATTAGCTCATTCCAAGCATCTGTATACTCCCCAAAATATTGGGGAAGAGATTTGCCTTCCTTTTTGATGGAAGCAATTTGTCTCTTAAGCTCAAAGATCCTCCCAAGGTTGGATTCCAAACCATAGAGAGAGAACATTTCATCCCATAAGAGTTTTGCATTTGGAGCACATGACACCATCGCTTTGTGAGTTTCATCTAGAGAATTGAGAAGAAGAATGAAGACATGATCATCTCTTTTTTTCCATTCTCGGAATAATGGATCAATTTCTTCAAGTGGATCATCAAGAACATGATTCTCTAGATTGTTGAGATTGAGTGCCCTCTTCATCACATTTGCCCATTGATAGTAGTTTCCTCCTTTCAATTGAATGGAGGATAAATTTTGTATTTGGGTAATGTTTATGGATGGAGGAGGGTCACCCAACCTAGAAGAGGATGGGATCGATTGCTCTGATACCATGTTGAAAGATCAAGAATGAACTCAAGAAAACTTAAAATGCAATTCTGAATTTTATTGAAATAGAGAATGAATAACACTCATAGTTTGAACTTTTGTTCATACCAAAGCTAGGAAACATTAAAGACTATTTATAGAGAAAGGGGGAAGAGAGAATAAGAGAGAACAAAGGGGAGCAAGAGAGGGCTTTTAGCCCTCTCTATTCTGGCCGTTGGAGGCTGCTCCAACGGCTAGAAATTCTAGCCGTTGGACAGCCTCCAACGGCTGTTTTAAGATAGCCGTTGGGGGCCCAATTGGGCCCCCTTGGATGGGTTGAAAAGGGCCCCTTCTTGGGGCTTGATAAGGCCCACGGGCTGAGGAAGACTAGGGCTCCAATTTGAAACAAGAACAAAGAACAATTCTTAGTGATTTAGGGCTCTAAGGGAGAGATCTTGTTGGACTATTGAGAAGGCTTTAAGTAGGTGATGAAAGGGTTGATTAATCCTTCTTTTCAACAGTTGTGCTCTTACAAATGTCTCTCGATAAGGCCCACAAAGCAATGGTCACTTGCATTCCAAATGCTAAAACTTTGTGGGATCAAATGCATGCTCTCTATGCTCAAGAAACCAACACGGGCAGAATTTTTGAGCTAAAGAAGAAAATCTTCAACATTCAAAAAGGAGGAAAGACTCTACCCGAATTCTTTGGAGAATATAGGGATCTTTGGAATGAGCTTAATGTTTTGAGGCCTCCAACCTCAAATCTCAAAACTCTTCTTCAAAGGAATGATGAAGACATGACTTTTGGTCTTCTAATGGGACTAGGAGAAGAATTTGCTTCCATTCGGCAAGAAATTCTTAGAATGAAGCTATTTCCTTCATTCCAAGAAGTCCAATTCATGGTCCAAAGAACTGAAACTAGCATGAAGCTTGAGGAATCATCCAAGCCCAAAATCGAAGCTCAAGCATTCAAATCTGTCCAAGAAGAGTTTCCAGCTAACAAAGTCCAAAATTTTGGCAAAAGAGACTTTTGCTTTCATTGTAAGAAACCTGGGCATAGGAAAGAAAAGTGTTGGCATCTCCATCCTCATTTACGGCCAAAAAGCAACAAAAGAGAAGGAGATTCAATAGCAAGTACTCAAAACGTTTCCCAAGTTGCTGCCCTTGAAAACAAAATGGAGGAAATGCAAAAGGAGATGAAAAGGCTTATTGGACAGATTACTCTCCATTCTGGTAACCTCCTAAACTCATCTAATTCTAGTCCATGGCTTATTGATTCCGGTTGTGACAATCATATGGTCAAAGATAAAGGCAAAGTTAAAAGATTTATTCCACTTACTGATCATAAGATTGTCAAAATTGCTAATGGTGATAAATTAAAGGTTGATCATTTAGGAGAAGTTGAACTACTTGGCATGAAAACTAAAGCTTTGTTTGTACCCAAATTTGATTCTAACCTTCTGTCCATTGGGAAAATAACTAAAGAACAAAATTGCAAAGCTACATTTGATCCTAATAAAGTTGTTTTTCAGGACCTCAAAACGAATCTCTTGATTGGCAAGGGGTCTAGGAGGCACAACCTATACTACTTGGATCAAGTAAATCAAGCTTTTGCTGCCCAAAGTCAAATGCATTCTTTATGGCATGCTCGTCTAGGTCATCTTGGGGACTTAGCTTTGAAACGCCTATTCCCAAATCTAGAAGTAGAAAATAGGCATTGCAAAGCTTGTGTTCTTGGAAAACAAACTAGAGTGTATTATCCCATTTCAAATACTATATATGAGAATGCATTTGAACTTGTTCATTCTGATGTTTGGACCTCACCCATAGTATCTCATAATGGTTTTAAATACTTTGTGACATTTATAGATCACAAAACTAGATATACTTGGGTTTATCTATTGGCAGCCAAATCTGAGGTCCTTGAAGCCCTTAAAAGCTATTATAGATATGTGACCAAACTATTCAATGCCAACATCAAAATTATTAGGTCTGATCATGGGGGGGAGTATACTAGTTATGCATTTGAAATCTTCTTATAAGAAAAGGAGATCATGCACCAGAAATCATGTGTCTACACTCCACAACAAAATGGAGTTGCCGAAAGGAAAAATAGGCACTTGTTAGAAACGGCTAGGGCCATAATGTTCCATTCGAATGTGCCAAAAATTTATTGGAGTGAGGCAATAAAAACTGCTGCCCATGTTATTAATCTTATGCCCACTCAAGTTCTAGGAGGAAAATCTCCTTTAGAACTACTCCTAGGAAGGAAACCCAACGTCTCTCATTTAAGAGTCTTTGGGTGCATTGGTTATGTGCATGTACCGGAAAACTTTAGAAACAAACTAGATGAGAGAGGAAGAAAATGTGTATTTTTAGGATACTCAACATTTGAGAAAGGTTATAAATGTTATGATCCACTAACCAAAAAGCTATACACATCCAAGGATGTGATATTTGTAGAAAGTGAACCTTATTTTTCAGGGAAGGATGATCAAGTTCAAGTTGAAAAGGAAGGAACTCAAGATCTATGGAACATCATTCTCCCTTCCGTTAATAACTCCTCCCATCCAAATACTCATGAAGAACCAGCCCCAAATGATCATGAAGTATTGATTCAAGAAGACCCTTCTCCATCTCATTCGGATCATGAAATAACTCAAGAACAAAGGGATGATGATTCAGATCAAGAACCGGCTCTAGAGCAAGAAGAACAAGTTATTCATGAATAACCTCTTACTCTACGAAGATCAACAAGGCTTAGGCTTCCTCCCTCCGAATGGATCAACAAAAGAGTTTTTTATAACTCTAAAGTAACCTCTTATCCTATTTCAAAATATTATTCAGTTGCTAATACTTCTTGCAGCCATCAAAGTTTTATTCAGAACTTAGATCTTCATAAAGAACCTAGATCTTTTGAAGAAGCTAAGAATCAACCTCAGTGGGTGCAAGCTATGAAGGATGAGTTGGAAGCTTTAGCTAAAAATAGAACATGGGAAATAACATTACTTCCAAAAGGGAAAAGAGCTGTAGGATGCAAATGGGTTTACAAAATCAAGCACAAAAGCGATGGAAGTCTTGATAAATACAAAGCAAGACTAGTTGCCAAAGGTTTCACTCAAACTTATGGAATGGACTACAAGGAAACATATGCTCCCGTGGCAAAAATGAATACCATTCGTGTGCTCTTATCCCTTGCAGCCAACTACTCCTTACCTTTATTTCAAATGGATGTTGCAAATGCCTTTCTTCAAGGGAACTTAGAAGAAGAAGTATATATGGAAGTTCCTCCGGGCTTTTCTCATCAAGACAACAAAGTTTGCAAGTTAAAGAAGGCTATCTATGGACTCAAGCAATCTCCAAGAGCTTGGTATGCTAAACTCAGTTCTACACTTCTTGATCATAACTTTAAGAAATGCTCTAGTGACTCATCTATTTTTGTTAAGAAATTAGGAGATAAACTCATCATAGTCTTAGTATATGTAGATGATATCATCTTAACTGGAAATGATTTAGACTTAATCAACCAAGTTAGGAAATTTCTCCAAACAAAGTTTGATATTAAGGATTTAGGGAAACTAAATTACTTTCTAGGGATAGAGCTTGCCTATTCTCCGAATGGGTTTGTTCTTGTTGAAATGAGGCATAATTAAGCTCTTTAGCCTTCCTCCCAAATACCCTAACTAGGAGCCATAAAATGTGATTCTAAGTAGGCCCAAATGAAACCCTTTTATATCATCATTGTAAGGCCCATCTTGGGTCATCCAAATCTCAGCAAGCTGGGCCTCAAATTGGCCCGTGCCCCAACTGCAAGTTGGGGACAAAAGCCCCCAACGGCTAGTAAAGAACTAGCCGTTTGGGGGTCCCCAACGGCTAGTTCTTTCTAGCCGTTGAGGGAGCTGCTAGGAGAGGGCAATGCCCTCTCCTCTCTCTCATTTTTATTCTCTCTTAACTCCCTTTCTCCTTCTCTATAAATAGCGTAGGTGGTTGTGTTTAATGGGTATGAAAAAATATCCACAACCTCTTGTATTTTCTCTTCAAACTATCAATGAAATTCTGAGGTGTTTATTCTTTATTCCTTGCTTGCTCATTTAGAAATTCAATATGGTATCAGAGCAGGCTTCAATACCTTCTTCTTCTGGTCTTGGTGACCCACCACCTCAAATTAGCACTTCAATGTTTACTTCCATTCTTTTGGATTCATCAAATTACAATTCATGGCAAGACACCATCAAGAGATCTCTAAACTTCTTCAACCTTGAAAATCACATATTTGAAGATCCTCTTGATGATGCTGATCCATCCTTCAAAGCATGGAAGAAGAGAGACGATCAAGTGGTGGTGCTCTTACAAATGTCTCTCGATAAGGCCCACAAAGCAATGGTCACTTGCATTCCAAATGCTAAAACTTTGTGGGATCAAATGCACTCTCTCTATGCTCAAGAAACCAACACGGGCAGAATTTTTGAGCTAAAGAAGAAAATCTTCAACATTCAAAAAGGAGGAAAGACCCTACCCGAATTCTTTGGGGAATATAGGGATCTTTGGAATGAGCTTAATGTTTTGAGGCCTCCAACCTCAAATCTCAAAACTCTTCTTCAAAGGAATGATGAAGACATAACTTTTGGTCTTCTAATGGGACTAGGAGAAGAATTTGCTTCCATTCGGCAAGAAATTCTTAGAATGAAGCTATTTCCTTCATTCCAAGAAGTCCAATTCATGGTCCAAAGAACTGAAACTAGCATGAAGCTTGAGGAATCATCCAAGCCCAAAATCGAAGCTCAAGCATTCAAATCTGTCCAAGAAGAGTTTCCAGCTAACAAAGTCCAAAATTTTGGCAAAAGAGACTTTTGCTTTCATTGTAAGAAACCTGGGCATAGGAAAGAAAAGTGTTGGCATCTCCATCCTCATTTACGGCCAAAAAGCAACAAAAGAGAAGGAGATTCAATGGCAAGTGCTCAAAACGTTTCCCAAGTTGCTGCTCTTGAAAACAAAATGGAGGAAATGCAAAAGGAGATGAAAAGACTTATTGGGCGATTACTCTCCATTCGGTAACCTCCTAAACTCATCTAATTCTAGTCCTTGGCTTATTGATTCCGGTTGTGACAATCATATGGTCAAAGATAAAAGCAAAGTTAAAAGATTTATTCCACTTACTGATCATAAGATTGTCAAAATTGCTAATGGTGATAAATTAAAGGTTGATCATTTAGGAGAAGTTGAACTACTTGGCATGAAAACTAAAGCTTTGTATGTACCCAAATTTGATTCTAACCTTCTGTCCATTGGGAAAATAACTAAAGAACAAAATTGCAAAGCTACATTTGATCCTAATAAAGTTATTTTTCAGGACCTCAAAACGAATCTCTTGATTGGCAAGGGGTCTAGGAGGCACAATCTATACTACTTGGATCAAGAAAACCAAGCTCTTGCTGCCCAAAGTCAAATGCATTCTTTATGGCATGCTCGCCTAGGTCATCTTGGAGACTTAGCTTTGAAACGCCTATTTCCAAATTTAGAAATAGAAAATAGGCATTGCAAAGCTTGTGTACTTGGAAAACAAACTAGAGTGTATTATCCTATTTCAAATACTATATATGAGAATGCATTTAAACTTGTTCATTTTGATGTTTGGACTTCACCCATAGTATCTCATAATGGTTTTAAATACTTTGTGACATTTATAGATCACAAAACTAGATATACTTGGGTTTATCTATTGGCAGCCAAATCTGAGGTCCTTGAAGCCCTTAAAAGCTATTATAGATATGTGACCAAACAATTCAATGCCAACATCAAAATCATTAGGTCTGATCATGGGGGGGAGTATACTAGTCATGCATTTGAAAACTTCTTAGAAGAAAAGGAGATCATGCACCAGAAATCATGTGTCTACACTCCACAACAAAATGGAGTTGCCGAAAGGAAAAATAGGCACTTGTTAGAAACGGCTAGGGCCATAATGTTCCATTCGAATGTGCCAAAAATTTATTGGAGTGAGGCAATAAAAACTGCTGCCCATGTTATTAATCTTATGCCCACTCAAGTTCTAGGAGGAAAATCTCCTTTAGAACTACTCCTAGGAAGGAAACCCAATATCTCTCATTTAAGAGTCTTTGGGTGCATTGGTTATGTACATATACCGGAAAACTTTAGAAACAAACTAGATGAGAGAGGAAGAAAATGTGTATTTTTAGGATACTCAACATTTGAGAAAGGTTATAAATGTTATGATCCACTAACCAAAAAGCTATACACATCCAAGGATGTGATATTTGTAGAAAGTGAACCTTATTTTTCAGGGAAGGATGATCAAGTTCAAGTTGAAAGGGAAGGAACTCAAGATCTATGGAACATCATTCTCCCTTCCGTTAATAACTCCTCCCATCCAAATACTCATGAAGAACCAGCCCCAAATGATCATGAAGTATTGGTTCAAGAAGACCCTTCTCCATCTCATTCGAATCATGAAATAACTCAAGAACAAAGGGATGATGATTCAGATCAAGAACCGGCTCTAGAGCAAGAAGAACAAGTTATTCATGAACAACCTCTTACTCTACGAAGATCAACAAGGCTTAGGCTTCCTCCCTCCGAATGGATCAACAAAAGAGTTTTTTATAACTCTAAAGTAACCTCTTATCCTATTTCAAAATATTATTCAGTTGCTAATACTTACTTGACCATCAAAGTTTTATTCAGAACTTAGATCTTCATAAAGAACCTAGATTTTTTGAAGAAGCTAAGAATCAACCTCAGTGGGTGCAAGCTATGAAGGATGAGTTGGAAGCTTTAGCTAAAAATGGAACATGGGAAATAGCATCACTTCCAAAAGGGAAAAGAGCTGTAGGATGCAAATGTGTTTACAAAATCAAGCACAAAAGCGATGGAAGTCTTGATAAATACAAAGCAAGACTAGTTGCCAAAGGTTTCACTCAAACTTATGGAGTGGACTACAAGGAAACATATGCTCCCGTGGCAAAAATGAATACCATTCGTGTGCTCTTATCCCTTGCAGCCAACTACTCCTTACCTTTATTTCAAATGGATGTTGCAAATGCCTTTCTTCAAGGGAATTTAGAAGAAGAAGTATATATGGAAGTTCCTCCAGGCTTTTCTCATCAAGACAACAAAGTTTGCAAGTTAAAGAAGGCTATCTATGGACTCAAGCAATCTCCAAGAGCTTGGTATGCTAAACTCAGCTCTACACTTCTTGATCATAACTTTAAGAAATGCTCTAGTGACTCATCTCTTTTTGTTAAGAAATTAGGAGATAAATTCATCATAGTCTTAGTATATGTAGATGATATCATCTTAACTGGAAATGATTTAGACTTAATCAATCAAGTTAGGAAATTTCTCCAAACAAAGTTTGATATTAAGGATTTAGGGAAACTAAAGTACTTTCTAGGGATAGAGCTTGCCTATTCTCCGAATGGGTTTGTTCTATCACAAAGAAAGTATGTGCTTGATCTTTTGCAGGAAACCGGCAAGCTAGGTGCCAAGCCCGCATGTAGTCTGATCAGCACCTCTTATGGGCTCAAAGATGATGACATAGAGTTTGAGGACGAACAAAGATACCAAAGGCTTGTAGGAAGATTGATCTATCTCACCATAACAAGGCCTGATATCTCATTTGTTGTGGGGCAAGTTAGCCAACATATGCACAAGCCAAAATGGAAGCATTGGAGAGCCACCGAACGAATTCTTCTCTACCTAAAAGGCTCACTCGGCATGGGAATTGTCATGAGAAACAATTGTAGCTCTCAAATCATAGGATATTGTGATGCGGATTGGGCCGGGGATTCGGAAGATAGAAGATCAACTACTGGTTATTGCATGTTTGTTGGAGGGAACCTAGTAGCATGGAAAAGCAAAAAACAACATGTAGTCTCAAGATCAAGTGCCGAAGCGGAGTATAGAGCCATGGCAGCCGCTACTAGTGAGATCGTGTGGCTAAAGGCCCTAATAGAAGAATTAGGGTTCTTTGTCTCTACTCCAATTCAACTCCATTGTGACAACCAGTCGGCAATTCACATAGCCTCAAACCCGGTCTTTCATGAAAGAACAAAGCATATTGAGGTAGATTGCCACTTTGTGAGGCAAAAGATTGAAGACAAGCTCATCTCTCCAAGTTTCACAAGAAGTGAACACCAAGTAGCCGACATCTTCACCAAGCCAGGAACCGCAAAGCACATCCTCAAAAATATGGGCAAGTTGGGTGTCATAGATATATACACACCCAACTTGAGGGGGAGTGTTGAAATGAGGCATAATTAAGCTCTTTAGCCTTCCTCCCAAATACCCTAACTAGGAGCCATAAAATGTGATTCTAAGTAGGCCCAAATGAAACCCTTTTATATCATCATTGTAAGGCCCATCTTGGGTCATCCAAATCTCAGCAAGCTGGGCCTCAAATTGGCCCAGCCCGGCCCAACTGCAAGTTGGGGACAAAAGCCCCCAACGGCTAGTAAAGAACTAGCCGTTTGGGGGTCCCCAACGGCTAGTTCTTTCTAGCCGTTGAGGGAGCTGCTAGGAGAGGGCAATGCCCTCTCCTCTCTCTCATTTTTATTCTCTCTTAACTCCCTTTCTCCTTCTCTATAAATAGAGTAGGTGGTTGTGTTTAATGGGTATGAAAAAATGTCCACAACCTCTTGTATTTTCTCTTCAAACTATCAATGAAATTCTGAGGTGTTTATTCTTTATTCCTTGCTTGCTCATTTAGAAATTCAATAATTCTATCACAAAGAAAGTATGTGCTTGATCTTTTGCAGGAAACCGGCAAGCTAGGTGCCAAGCCCCGCATGTAGTCCGATCAGCACCTCTTATGGGCTCAAAGATGATGACATAGAGTTTGAGGACGAACAAAGATACCAAAGGCTTGTAGGAAGATTGATCTATCTCACCATAACAAAGCCTGATATCTCATTTGCTGTGGGGCAAGTTAGCCAACATATGCACAAGCCAAAATGGAAGCATTGGAGAGCCACCGAACGGATTCTTCACTACCTAAAAGGCTCACCCGGCATGGGAATTGTCATGAGGAACAATTGCAGCTCTCAAATCATAGGATATTGTGATGCGGATTGGGCCGGGGATTCGGAAGATAAAAGATCAACTACTAGTTATTGCATGTTTGTTGGAGGGAACCTAGTAGCATGGAAAAGCAAAAAACAACATGTAGTCTCAAGATCAAGTGCCGAAGCGGAGTATAGAGCAATGGCAGCCGCTACTAGTGAGATCGTGTGGCTAAAGGCTCTAATAGAAGAATTAGGGTTCTTTGTCTCTACTCCAATTCAACTCCATTGTGACAACCAGTCGGCAATTCACATAGCCTCAAACCCGGTCTTTCATGAAAGAACAAAGCATATTGAGGTAGATTGCCACTTTGTGAGGCAAAAGATTGAAGAAAAGCTCATCTCTCCAAGTTTCACAAGGAGTGATCACCAAGTAGCCGACATCTTCACCAAGCCGGGAACCGCCAATCACATACAAAAGAATATGGGCAAGTTGGGTGTCATAAATATATACACACCCAACTTGAGGGGGAGTGTTGAAATGAAGCATAATTAAGTCCTTTAGCTCTTCCTCCAAAATGCCCTAATTAGAAGTCTTAAATAAGCTCCTAAAAAGGTCATCTCTTGAGCCCCTTTTTAAAGATCATCTTAAGGCCCAAAGTGAGCCATCCAAGGGTAATCAGCTGGGCCCTAATTGGCCCAGCCCAGCCCCCTCAAAGAGGGCCCCCAAACCCCCCAAACGGCTAGTGAGAACTAGCCGTTGGGGGCCAACCACTAGGAGAGGGCATTGCCCTCTCCTCTCTCTCATTTTCTCCTCTCTTATCCATCATTCTCTACTTCTATAAATATGGTAGCTAGTTGCTTTGCATTGTAATGAAAAAATGTCTACAACCTCTTGTATTTTCTCTTCAAACTATCAATAAAATTCTGAGGTGTTTATTCATTGTTCCTTGCTTGCTCATTTAGAAAATCATCACTAACGCCCCTGAATTATCATTTTGAGTGCTGTGGCTTGTGTCAGAGATTGAATTTCCTTCGGTTGATTCAGCTCCTTGAGGAGGAGATATAAGAAAGTCCCAAGTGCTATTAGGAACTTCAGTCTTTGGAGCTTCCTTTATCTCTTCATTTCCTACAAAATAGAACTCATTTTCCAAGAATAGTACATCCTTTGATGTGTATGTTCGGTTAGTTGTAGGATCATAGCACCTATAGCCTTTTTCAAATGCTGCATATCCAAGAAATACACACTTTCGTCCTCTATGTTCTAACTTATTTCTTTGGTGAGCTGGGATATGAATGTAACATGTACAACTAAATGTCCTAAGGTGAGAAATATTGGGTTTCCTTATTAGGAGAACCTCAAGAGGAGATTTCCCTTTTAAGACTTCAGTAGGCATAAGATTAATCACATGAACCGCGGTTTTAACCGCATCACACCAGAATTTTTTAGGCATGCTTGCATAGAACATCATAGCCCTAGATGTTTCAAGTATGTGCCTATTCTTTCTTTCAGCTACCCTATTTTTTTGGGGTGTGTAAACACATGACATTTGATGTATGATACTATTATCCTTAAGGTAATTTTCAAAATTGATGCTTGTAAATTCACCACCATGATCTGATCTTAAGACTTTTATATTTGCATTGTATAGTTTGGTCACATACTTCACATAGCTCTTGAGTGCTTCAAGAGCTTGGTCTTTGGTATTTAGAAGATACACCCATGTGTACCTTGTTTTGTGATCAATGAAAGTAATAAAGTATTTGTAACCTAGGTGAGATGTGATGGGTGAAGTCCAAACATCAGAATGAATTAAATCAAAAGGGTTTTCATATATTTTTTCAGAAGTAGGATACATTGTTCGGGTCTCCTTAGCCAAAATACAAGCTTTACAATGTCTATTCTCATAATTTAAAGTTGGGAATAGACGTTTTAAAGCCCGATCACTAGGATGACCTAAACGTCCATGCCAAAGAGATTGATTCTCCTTAACATGAGTTACAAGTGCATTTTGTTCTTGATCCAAGTAATAAAGTCCTCCTCTTCTAGAACCCTTGCCAATCAATTGATTCGACTTGAGGTCCTGAAAAGAGACATTATTGGGGTCAAAAACAACTCTACACTTTTGATCCTTTGTAATCTTGCTAATGGACAGTAGGTTTGAGGTAAGTTTGGAGACATATAAAGCTTTGGTTGGTTTTCCAAAAATGTCAACTTCCCCAACTTGATTTACTCTCAAATCTTGCCCATTTGCAACACGAACAGTCATATGGTTAGGAAGGTTTTCAAATCTTTTTATTTTAGCTCTATCCTTCACCATATGACATTCGGTTCCTGAATCAATAAGAAAATTTCCAGAATTTAAATATGTGAAAGGTTCTTGATTTTTACCAGAGTAGGGAGCCATTTGTTGAAGTCTCTTTGTAACTTCATTTAATTGAGTTTGGAGTGTAGCAAACTCAGCCATTGATGGAGCTTGAACCTTCACGAATTGGGCAGAGGGTTGCCATCCAGAACCGACTGGATTTGGAGCTCCTTGCTGGTCTCTTTGTTTGAACATTTTAGGCTTTAAATGAGGATGTAATTCCCAGCATTTGTCCTTTGAATGACCCCTTTTTTTTGCAATGAGAGCATATTTCATTTCTCCTTCGGATTTGATTGGCCTTGGCAGCATTGAATTCATCCGAGGAAGCAATGAAAGCTTGAGCTTCCAATTTTTGTTTGGAGCTTTCTTCCAATCTAATGCTCACTTCAGTCCTTTGGATCATATTCTGGACTTCTCCAAATGATGGAAAGTCCTTCATTCGAAGGATTTCTTGCCTTAGATGAGAATATGAATCATCCAAGCCCATGAGAAGACCAAATATCTTATCTTCCTCTCTTCTTTTTCGAAGAACTTTAAGATCTATAGAATCTGGCCGGAGAGTTATTAGCTCATTTCAAGCATCCGTATACTCCCCAAAATATTGAGGAAGAGATTTGCCTTCCTTTTTTATGGAAGCAATTTGTCTCTTAAGCTCAAAGATCCTCCCAAGGTTGGATTCCAAACCATAGAGAGAGAACATTTCATCCCACAAGAGTTTTGCATTTGGAGCACATGACACCATCGCTTTGTGAGTTTCATCTAGAGAATTGAGAAGAAGAATGAAGACATGATCATCTCTTTTTTTCCATTCTCGGAATAATGGATCAATTTCTTCAAGTGGATCATCAAGAACATGATTCTCTAGATTGTTGAGATTGAGTGCCCTCTTCATCACATTTGCCCATTGATAGTAGTTTCCTCATTTCAATTGAATGGAGGATAAATTTTGCATTTGGGTAATGTTTATGGATGGAGGAGGGTCACCCAACCTAGAAGAGGATGGGATCGATTGCTCTGATACCATGTTGAAAGATCAAAGAATGAACTCAAGAAAACTTGAAATGTAATTCTGAATTTTATTGAAATAGAGAATAAATAACATTCATAGTTTGAACTTTTGTTCATACCAAAGCCAGGGAACATTGAAGACTATTTATAGAGAAGGGGGGAAGAGAGAATTAGAGGAATCAAGGGAGAACAAGAGAGGGCTTTAGCCCTCTCTATTCTGGCCGTTGGAGGCTGCTCCAACGGCTAGAAATTCTAGCCGTTGGACAGCCTCCAACGGCTGTTGTAAAATAGCCATTGGGGACCCAATTGGGCCCCCTTTGATGGGCTGAAAGGGCCCCTTCTTGGGGCTTGGTAAGGCCCACGGGCTGAGGATGTTTAGGGCTCCAATTTGATACAAGAACAAAGAACAATTCTTAGTGATTTTGGGCTCTAAGGAAGAGATCTTGCTGGACTATTGAGAAGGCTTTAAGTAGGTGATGAAAGGGTTGATTAATCCTTCTTTTCAACACCAAGCTCTTGGAGATTGCTTGAGTCCATAAATAGCTTTTTTTAATTTGCAAACTTTGTTGTCTTGATGAGAAAAGCCCGGAGGAACCTCTATATATACTTCTTCTTCTAAGTCCCCTCGAAGAAAGGCATTTGCAACATCCATTTGAAATAAAGGTAAGGAGTAGTTGGCAGCAAGAGATAAGAGCACACGAATGGTATTCATTTTTGCTACGGGAGCATATGTTTCCTTGTAGTCCACTCCATAAGTTTGAGTGAAACCTTTGGCAACTAGTCTTGCCTTGTATTTATCAAGACTCCCATCGCTTTTGTGCTTGATTTTGTAAACCCATTTGTATCCTACAACTCTTTTCCCTTTTGGAAGAGATGCTATTTCCCATGTTCCATTTTTAGCTAAAGCTTCCAACTCATCCTTCATAGCTTGCACCCACTGAGGTTGGTTCTTAGCTTCTTCAAACGATCTTGGTTCTTCATGAAGATCTATGTTTTGAATGAATCTTTGATGGCTGCAAGAAGTATTAGCAATTGAATAATATTTGGAAATAGGATGTGAAGTTACTTTAAAGTTATAGAAAACTCTTTTGTTGATTCATTCGGAGGGAGGAAGCCTAAGCCTTGTTGATCTACGAAGAGGAGGAGGAGGATCATGTATAACTTGTTCTTCTTGTTCTAGAGCTGGTTCTTGATCTAAGTCATCATCCCCTTGTTCTTGAGTTGTTTCATGATCCGAATGAGAAGGTGAAGGGTTTTCATGAACTTGAGCTTCATGTTCATTTGGGGCAGATTCTTCATCAATATTTGGATGAGAGGAGTTGTTGATGGATGGGAGAATGATGTTCCATAGATCTTGAGTTCCGTCTTTTTCAGCTTGTTCTTGATCATCTTTGCCTGAAAAATAAGGTTCTTTTTCTACAAATATCACATCCTTGGATGTGTATAGTTTTTTGGTTAGAGGATCATAGCATTTATAACCTTTCTCAAATGTTGAGTAACCTAAGAATACACATTTTCTTCCTCTTTCCTCTAACTTATTTCTGAATTTTTCAGGAATATGCACATAACACATGCTCCTAAACACTCTAAGGTGAGAGATGTTGGGTTTCCTTCCTAGGAGTAGTTCTAAAGGAGATTTTCCTCCTGCAACTCCATTTTGTTGTGGAGTGTAGACACATGATTTTTGGTGCATGATCCCTTTTTCATCTAAGAAGTTTTCAAATGCATGACTAGTATACTCCCCCCATGGTCAAACCTAATGATTTTGATGTTGGCATTGAATTGTTTGGTCACATATCTATAATAGCTCTTAAGGGCTTCAAAGACCTCAATTTGGCTGCCAATAGGTATACCCAAGTATATCTAGTTTTGTGATCTATAAATGTCAAAAAGTATTTAAAACCATTATGAGATACTATGGGTGAGGTCCAAACATCAGAATGAACAAGTTCAAATGCATTCTCATATATAGTATTTGAAATGGGATAATACACTCTAGTTTGCTTTCCAAGAACACAAGCTTTGCAATGCCTATTTTCTACTTCTAGATTTGAAAATAGGCGTTTCAAAGCTAAGTCCCTAAGATGACCTAGACGAGCATGCCATAATGAATGCAATTGACTTTGGACAGCAAAAGCTTGGTTCTCTTGATCCAAGTAGTATAGGTTGTGCCTTCTAGACCTCTTGCCAATCAAATGATTCGTTTTGAGGTCCTGAAAAACAACTTCATTAGGATCAAATGTAACTTTGTAATTTTGTTCTTTAGTTATTTTTTTAATGGACAGAAGGTTAGAATCAAATTTGGGTACATATAAAGCTTTAGTTTTCATGCCAAGTAATTCAACTTCTCCTAGATGATCAACCTTTAATTTATCACCATTAGCAATTTTGAAAATTTTATGATCAGCAAGAGGAATAAATCTCCTAACTTTATTTTTATCTTTGACCATGTGATTGTCACAACCGGAATCAATAAGCCATGGACTAGAATTAGATGAGTTTAGGAGGTTACCAGAATGGAGAGCAATCTATCCTATAGCCTTTTTCATTTCCTTTTGCATTTCCTCCATCTTGTTTTCAAGGGCAGCAACTTGAGAGACGTTTTGAGCACTTGCCATTAGATCTCCTTCTCTTTTGTTGCTTTTTGGCCGTAAATGAGGATGGAGATGCCAACACTTTTCTTTCCTATGGCCAGGTTTCTTACAATGAAAGCAAAAATCTCTTTTGCCAAAATTTTGGACTTTATTGGCCGGAAACTCTTCTTGGACAGATTTGAATGCTTGAGTTTCAATTTTGGACTTGGATGATTCCTCAAGCTTCATGCTAGTTTCAGTTCTTTGAACCATGAATTGGACTTCTTGGAATGAAGGAAATAGCTTCATTCTAAGAATTTCTTGACGAATAGAAGTGAATTCTTCTCCAAGGCCCATTAGAAGACCAAAAGTCATGTCTTCATCATTCCTTTGAAGGAGAGTTTTGAGATTTGAGGTTGGAGGCCTCAAAACATTAAACTCATTCCAAAGATCCCTATATTCCCCAAAATATTCAGGTAGGGTCTTTCCTCCTTTGTGAATGTTGAAGATTTTCTTCTTTAGCTCAAATATTCTGCCCGTGTTGGTCTCTTGAGCATAGAGAGCATGTATTTGATCCCACAAAGTCTTAGCATTTGGAATGCAAGTGACCATTGCTTTGTGGGTCTTATCAAGAGACATTTGTAAGAGCACTACCACTTGATTGTCTCTCTTTTTCCATGCCTTGAAGGATGGATCAGCATCATCAAGAGGATCTTCAAATATGTGATTTTCAAGATTGAAGAAGTTTAGAGACCTCTTGATGGTGTCTTGCCATGATTGTAATTTGAAGAATCTAAAAGAATGGAAGTAAACATTAAAGTGCTAATTTGAGGTGGTGGGTCACCAAGACCGGATGAAGAGGGTATTGAAGCTTGCTCTGATACCATGATGATTTTCTAAGTAAGCAAGCTAAGAACAATGAATAAGAACTTCAAGAACTTTGTTGATGATTTAAAGAGAGAATACAAGAGGTTGAAGGCATTTTTTCATAACCATTAAAGACAACCACCTACCTTATTTATAGAGAAGGAGAAAGGGAGGTAAGAGAGGAGTAAATGAGAGGTTGCCCTCTCCTGGCCATTGGTCCCAACGGCTAGTAAGAACTAGCCGTTGGGTAGTCCCCAAACGGCTAGTTCTTTGCTAGCCGTTGGGGCCCCCTGCCCCAGGTGGGCGTCCTTGACCATTAAGGCCCAGCTACTGAGACTTAGATGGCCCATATTGGGCCTTACAATGAGTTTATAAAAGGGCTTAAAGGAGGTCCTACTTAGGGGCTGAATTTAGACCTTCTTAGAATCACATTTTAAGACTCCTAGTTAGGGCATCTTGGAGGAAGTGCTAAAGAGCTTAATTATGCCTCATTTCAACAAAGATGACATGTAGACAAAGTATACGTAGAAATAAAGCTTCCAAAAAAATTTAAAGAGAAAAATATCCCTATCATAGGAAAAAGGATGAAATACTCTGAAGAGGATAGAAAGGAATTTGAAGTATAGATTAATGAACTCCTTAAAATAGGAATTACCAGGGAAAGTGGAAGCCCTCACATAGTCCTACTTTCATGGTATGAAATCATGGAGAAATCAAGCAAAGGAAAGCAAGAATGGTCATTGACTACGGATACTTGAATTCAGTAAAAATATTTGATAGGTATTATTTACCCTACAAAGAAGAACTATTTAATCAAATTGGTGGAAATAAACATTTCAGTAAGTTTGATTGTAAATTAGGGTTTTGGAGGATAATGCTTAAAGAGGAGTCAAAACCATTAATAGCATTGAGTGCCCCACAAGGCTAATATGAATGGAATATAATACCATTCGGACTAAAAATGCATCGCAAATATTTCAAAGACGAATGAATCAAGTCTTTAGAAATATAAGAAACTTCTACATAGTTTTTGTGGATGACATCTTGATCTTTTCAAAAATAAAAGAAGAACATAAGGAACATTTGTATAAATTTGCTAATGTTGCCTATAATCACGGGATAATCCTAAGCAAAAAGAAAGCTGACGGTGTTTTTGGTAATTTAAGAGTTTACAGAAGCAAATAGTGAATGGCGGTGCTTGATGGTTTAAGTAAAAGAGACAAAGAACATAGAAAGGTTTACTCTCCATCTCTCTGGTTTCGATTGATAAGCATGAAAGAGCCCCTGTGTAGTAGTTAAGCTCGAGCGTTGCTTATTAATGTTCGTCATTAAATGCATTGCATCCGTTCCTTGTCACTCGTTCAACTTTCCTCTTTCCACTGGCATCTCTTTTCTTCTAGCTAATTAAGAGAAAAGTTTGCTGTATTCGAATGTTTGTCTTTAATAAAAAGAGAGATAGACAAATAAATAAAGAGAAGACGACTGTTATGTTCATGACATTTTTGAGTTTCGACAATATTCAGGTTGACAAGTTTAAGGAGGATATTGACCTGGATTCAAATCTTTGTGTTGTAAATTCACTGGTCAGGTCGACATATTAATATGATACGTTGACCAGTTTGGTTCTTCGACAAATTTATGTTGGCATGTCGACCAATTTAATGTTCCTTGTCAAATTGTATAGTATTATGTTGACCTTTTAAGCTTTTCTCTTTAAGAGGTTGTTAACATATTAAAATTTCAGGCCGACATGGTTTTGTTCCGAAATTAATTGGTGGACATGATGTGTTTATATTGGTCGACATACTTTAGTATGTCATCATAATTACATTAAAGCATCAACATCTCTATGTTATGAACTAAAAGGCTTTGTCAACATATTAGGGTTTTCAGGTCAACATGATCCTATTTTAGGACAAATTGATGGAGATGACATATTTGTATTGGTCGACATATCATGGTGGATCGACATATTTTGGCCTCTCGGTCGACATGTCCTATTCAAAAATTAATTGGTGGACTTGACACTTTCAAATTGGTTAACATACAATGGTGTGTCAACAAAATTTTGAGATAAGTTGCCACAGAGGGTAGAGAAGGATATGTCGACAATTTATTGAGCATGTCGACCAACTTAATATTTTTGTTAGATACTTGTTGACATGCATAATGATGAATCAACCTAGGACTGAAATTGGAGGACATGTGAGCTAAAATAGGGTGACATGATGCATAAGAAAAGTGGCTAGGTTGACATTTAAAGTAATCAGGTTGATATGACTTCAATTGGTGGACTTGAGAACTTAAATTGGTTGACAGGATGCATATGACATATGGATAAGTTGGCATGTGTAAGTAATCGGGATAACATGAGAGACAAGTTGACCAATTTTATTGAACATATTGACCAATTTGTGCATCATGCTGACAGGTTTTTACTTAGGTCGACAAGAAATAGTTTAGAATGATTTTTGGCTATTTTATGTCGACATAATGTCGGTCATGTCGACATAATATTACTTAGAAAAATTTTGGTATATCTTTATTTAGGTCGACAGGAAACTTAGGACAGGTCAACATGTTTTCTGGTTTAAATTAGACTTTACTCAATTGGTCGACATGAGACTTAAAATAGATTGACATGGATATGATTAGGTCGACATGGATTTACAATAGGTTAACATACTTTGCAGAACTATGCTTTTTCAGATTTTGTTCCTTTTATTCTTTCTTCACTGTCTTACTTCAAATTCTTTTATCATCATCAAAACTTAATATACTCAACAAGACTCTATTGGTCAGTGTGACGACCCGCTATCTAGGCATCACACCCTTAGCAAAAGGAGACAGACATGCAAATACAAAAACGACCAACACAATTTAAATGTGACGTCTGAACTCGCGACAGTCGCACTCTGTTGAATTTCTAAAGAAGCAAGCAATGAACAATGCATAAAAACTTCAAAGATTTATTGATATTTCAAAGAGAGTGTACACATTATTGAAGCATTTTTTCATGCCTCTTTAGAGCTCCGGCCCTACACTTTTTTATAGAAGGAGAAAGAAGAAATAAGAGAGGGAGGACGCGATGCCCTCTCCTCAGTTCTGCCCCAACTTGACTAGCAAAGCCTTCAGCCATTGGAGGCTCCCATCAGCTAGTTCTGTCCCGTAGCCGTTGGGTACCCCACCTTTTAGGGCTGTCCTTTGCTGGGCTCATTTGAGCCCAGCTCAATGGGCTTTAATGCCCTCTTCTTAGACCTTAGGAAAGAATACAATTTGGCCCAAAATAATGGATCATTTGGTAGACCTAATTTGAGCATTCTTGGGAACTCATTTTGACTCTTTAGCAAGACTTATCTAGAATGGCTTGGTTATGCTTCGTTTCAACACTCCCCCTCAAGTTAGGTGTGTACTGTTAAAGACACCTAACTTGCCCAGAACCTCGAGGATGTGATTGGCGGTTCCCGGTTTGATGAAGATGTCGGCCATTTGTTGATCACTCTTTGTGAAACTTGGAGAGATGAGTTTTTCTTCAATCTTTTGCCTTATGAAGTGGCAATCTACCTCAATATGCTTTGTTCTTTCATGAAAGGCGGATTTGAGGCTATGTGAATTGCCGTTTAATTTGTCCACAATGGGTTGGATTGGAGTAGGAACAAAGAACCTAATTCTTACATTAGGGCTTTTAGCATCGATCTCAGCTAGTTGCGGCTACCGTTGCTCTATACTACGATTCGGCACTTGATCTTGATACCACATGTTGTTTTTACTTTTTCCAAGCCACTAGATTTCCCCAACAAACATACGATATCCTGTGGTTGATCTTCGGTCTTCGAATCTCCGTCGAATCGGCATCACAATACCACTATGATTTAAGAGTTCCCATTTTTCTTAATTCAAATTCCCGTTAAATTTTACCCTTCAAGTAATGAAGAATTCTTTCGGTGGCTCTCCAATACTTCCTTTTTGGCTTGTGCATATGTTGGCTAACTTGTCCCATAGCAAAGGAGATATCGGGTCTTGTTATGGTGAGGTAGATTAGTCTCCCTACAAGCCTTTGGTATTTTTGCTCATCATCAAATTCTTCATCATCATCTTTAAGGCCGCAAGAGGTGCTGATTGGACTACATGCAAATTTGGCTCCCAACTTTCCGGTTTCCTGCAAGAGATCAAGAACATACTTTCTTTGTGATAAAACAAGCCCATTTGGACAATAGCAAGTTCTATCCCTAGAAAATACTTTAGTTTCCCTAAATCTTTGATATCAAATTTAGTTTGTAGGAATTTTCTAACTTGATTAATTAGATTTAAGTCGTTTCCGGTTATAATTATATCATCTACATAAACTAGAATTATAATGACTTTTCTATCTATTTTCTTAATAAAGAGAGAAGAATCACTAATGCATTTCTTAAAATCATGGTTAAGATGAGTAGAGCTAAGTTTGGCATACCAAGCTCTTGGAGATTGTTTGAGGCCGTAGATGGCTTTCTTTAATTTGCAAACTTTATTATCTTGATGAGAGAAGCTCGGAGGAACCTCCATGTACACCTCTTCTTCTAAGTCACCTTGAAGAAAAGCATTGGCAACATCCATTTGAAATAAGGGAAAGGAGTAATTAGTAGCAAGTGATAGGACTACTCGAATAGTGTTCATCTTGCCACGGGTGCAAATGTTTCCTTATAATCTACTCCATATGCTTGAGTGAAGCCCTTAGCAACTAATCTAGCCTTGTATTTATCAAGACTTCCATCACTTTTGTGCTTGATTTTGTAAACCCATTTGCACCCAACGACTTTCTTACCTTTTGGAAGAGAAGATATTTCCCAAGTTCCGTTCTTGGCTAATGCTTTTAGTTCATCCTTCATGGCTTGTACCCAATGAGGATGGTCTTTAGCTTCTTCAAAGGTTCTTGGTTCTTCATGGAGATCTATGTTTTGAATGAATTTTTTATGGCAGCAAGATGTGTTAACAATTGAATAATATTTGGAAATGGGATGAGAAGTAACTTTAGAATTGTAGAAGACTCGTTTGTTGATCCATTCGGAGGAGGAAGTCTAAGCCTTGTTGATCTACGAAGAAGAGGAGGTGGTGGTTCATCTACAACTTGTTCTTCTTGTTCTATGACCAGCTCTTATTCCGAATCATCTCCCCCTCGTATTCTTGAACACTTTCATGAGTCGAATGAGATGGTGAAGGTTCTATACTCTTGGATCTTCATTTACGTTTGGGATGACCCTTCTTCACACTGGGATGAGGTGGATTATTAATAGTTGGAAGAACAATGTTCCCAAGGTCTTGATCCTCTTTTTCCGGCTTTCTCTTGATCTTCTTTTCCTGTAAAATAAGGAACTTCCCTCTGCAAATATCACGTCCCCTTGGATGTGTATAGTCTTTAGTTAGTGGATCAAAACATTTTATATCCCATTTTCGAAAGATGAGTAACCTAGGAATACATTTCCTTTCTCTTTCATCTAATTTGTTTCTAAAGTGTTCACGGTACATGAACATAACAAGTACACCCAAATACTCAAGTGATCAATGTAGTTTTCTTTTAAGAAGAAGTTCTAAGGGAGATTTTCCACCTAGAGTTTGGTGGGCATGGGGTTTTATAAGGTGTGATCTTTTATTTTAATTGCCTCACTCCAATAAACTTTAGGAACATTTGAATGAAACATCATTGCTCTAGCCGTTTCTAACAAATGTTTATTCTTCCTTTCAACAACTCCATTTTGTTATGGAGTGTAAACACATGATTTTTGATGTATGATTCCTTGCTCATCTAGGAAATTTTCAAATGCACTTGGCTTTAATATACTCACCTCCGTGAGTCGACCTCATGATTTTTATGTTGGCGATGATTGCTTAGTCCATATCTTTATTAACCTTTAAGAGCTTAAAGCCACCAGTTGGTCGCAATAGATAAACCCAAGTATATCTAGTTTTGTGATCAATAGGTGACAAAGTACTTGAATCCATTATGAATTGTATGGGTGAGGTCCAGGCTGTCAGAATGTACAAGTTCAAAAGCATTTTCATGCTGTGTATTAGAAATAGGATAGTACATTCTAGTTTGTTTTCCAAGAATACAAGCTTTATAATACCTATCTTGCTCTTCTCGTTTTGGAAATAGACAAACACTAAGTTCTAGATGACCTGAGCAGGCATGTACCCTAATGAGTGCATTTGATTTTTTAGCAGCCAAAAGCTTGATTTTCTTGATTTAAGTAGTATAGATTGTGCCTCCTAAACCCTTGTTAATCGAATGATTAGTTTTGGGGTCTGAAAAAATAACTTTGTTAGGATCAAGAGACTTTACAAATTTGTTCTTTAGTTATTTTTCCAATGAATGAGGAAGGTTAGAATCAGAATTTGGGTACATAGAAAAGCTTTAGTTTTCATGCCAAGTAATTTAACTTCTCCCAGATGATCAACTTTTAATTTTTCCCCATTAGCAATTTTTACCATTTTTGATCCGTAGAGTGGAATTAATCTCTCACTTTTGCTTTTTTCTTTGACCCTTTGATTGTCTTGGCTTGGAATTCGATAAGCCATTGGATTAGAATGAGATGAGTTTAGGAGGTTCGCAAATGAAGAAACAATGTCGATGACTTTCCTTCTCTTCTTGTTCCTCTTTGTTTTCAAGGGCAGCAACTTGAGAGAGACGTTTTGAGCACTTGCTGCATTTGATCCTCCTTTCTCTTTTGTTGCTCTTTTGCCCAAGTAATGAGAGTGGAGATGCCAACACTTTTTCTTTCTTTGGCCAGGTTTCTTCCATGAAGCAAAAATCTCTTTTTCCAAAATTTTGGACTTTATTGGCCGGATACTCTGTATAGATTTGGATAGCCCGAGCTTCGATTTTGGACTTGGATGATTCCTCCAAGCCGTACTGGTTTCGATTCTTTGTACCGTGAATTGGACTTCTTGGAATGAAGAAATAGCTTCATTACTTAGAATTTCATGACGAATAGGAGCAAATTCTCTAAGTCCCATTAGAGGTCAAAGGCCATGTCTTCATCATTCCTTTGAAGGAGAGTTTTGAGATTTGAGGTTGGAGGCCTCAAGACATTGCTAAATTCAGATCCCTTTATTCTCAAATATTCGGATAGGGTCTTTCCTCCTTTTGATGTGAGATTTTCTTTTTATTTCGATAATCCTGCTTTGGTGTTGGTCTCTTGAGCATAGAGAGCATCCATTTGAAGTCCACAAAGACTTGGCATTTGGAATGCAAGTGACCATTAGCTTTATGGGTCTTATCTAAAGACATTAATAAGAAACTTCCTGATCATCTCTCTTTCCATGCTTTGAAAGATAGATCAGCATACGTAAAGAGATCTTGAATATGTGATTTTCAAAGATTGAAAGAAGTTTGGGGCCTCTTGATGGTGTCTTCCCATGCATTGTAATTTGAAGAATCCTAAAAGAATGGAAGTGAACATTGAAGTGCTAATTTGTGAGTGGATCACCAAGACCGGATAAAGAAGGAATGGATACTGCTCACGATATTATGTTGAATTTCTAAAAAATGAGCAATGAACAATGAATAAAAACTTCAAAGATTTATTGATATTTCAAAGAGAGTGTACACATAATTGGAGAGCATTTTTTCTTGCCTCTTTGGAAGCTCCAACCTACCTTATTTATAGAAGGAGAGAAAAGAAGAAAATAAGAGAGGGAGGAGAGGGCAATGCCCTCTCCATGGATCTGCTCAGCAGTACAGTTCTTTAACTAGCGAATTTGAATACTAACCCTTTTAGGTCTGTCCTTTGCTGGGCTCATTTGAGCCCAGCTCAATGGGCTTTAATGCCCTCTTCTTGGACCTTAGGAAAGAATATAATTTGGCCCAAAATAATGGATCATTTGGTAGATCTAATTTGAGTATTCTTGGGAACTCATTTTGACTCTTTAGTAAGATTTATCTAGGATAGCTTGGTTATGCTTCATTTCAACACACTCCACGTCTGTGATAACATAGAAGGGGATTTAAATTAAAAGAAAAAAAATTATTTGTTCTTTTCAAAAGAAAAATTGGCAGAGACTCCCCTGTTGGTATTATATTAGCTACACAGGGTTAACATAAAAATACGATAAAACAAACGAACACTTAATATCCGACAAGTGACGTCAATGGCTCTCTCGACCATCCGGCACAATAACCATGGTATGTAATCATAATATAAACAAAACTATACATATAGGGCTCT
>JBAMMX010000011.1:20969546-20990097 GCA_037126225.1 Dillenia turbinata | reverse complement strand
CGGCCATTGCTGCGGGGGATGCGTTGGTGGACTTCAAAGCGGCAACATCAACGACCAACCCCGGCCCGGCGTCAAGGGCAAGTGCAGGCCCAAAACCTCAAGGAGTCCAAGCAGCGAAGGAGGGAGCTAAAGGGAGGCAGGTGTCACGGACAGCAAACGGATGTTTCATATGCAGCGGGCCAAGCATCTAGCGCGAGAGTGCCCAAAGCGAGAGAAAATGTCGCAATGGTAGCCGTACTTGAGAGGGAGCAAAGAAGAGGGGCAGGAGGAGCTCGTACGAGTGAAACCCTTTGCAAATCATTGGGGCCATGAGAGCGAGAGTTATAGGCCTCTCATGTATGTGCTAGCGAGGGTGAATGGGCAAGAGGTGCTTGCCTTGGTCGACACCGGCGCAACCCACAACCTCTCGTGGCTGATCGCACAGCGACGCGACTGGGAATTTCGACCACGGCGGCTCATAGTAGGCTTAAGACGGGGTGATCAGATGCTAGGCCAAGCACGGGGGCTGGCCAAAGGAGTCACAACGAGCATAGGAGGGTGGCATGGAAGGTGCGACTTTGAGTGGTGCACCTTGACGACTTCGACATGGTGCTTGGCTTGGAGTTCCCTGAGAGGGCCAAGGCCATGCCCATACGACACCTACGGGCGCTCCCAACTGTGGCGGGGGACCAACCATGTTTTGTCCCAAAGACAACGAGCCCACCCAAGCAAGTGGAAGGAGGTGCTCGAATGGCAAATTCAGTCATGTGGGTGGAGCAGGCTGAATCGCAAGGAACCGGACAGCGTTCTTACGGGCATGACGCGGGTGGGATGGTGAATCCCGCGCAACACCTTAGGGAAGAGGTGCAGAATGATGCTCGGGAGAGAGGCCTACGGGAAGGGAGTGCAGGAGGGCACAATCCGTAGAAATTGGCTCGAGGAGGGGCCGTCGTACGGGGAAGGAAGACAAGCATTATGTGTCAAGCCAAGGAGGGCTATGGAAAATGCGACTTCACAAGGCGGCACGACAACAAATGTACCCCCAACCTCGGACGCCACAAGACATTGAGGTCGAGACAAGGTGAAATGCTCGACATCCCTTTCCTATGCAGAGAATAGGCTGCTCATGTGGGAGGAGACAAGGGAAAGTCTTACCAAGGAGGTGCGGCGCATGGAGAAGTATGCTAACCGTAGGCGTTGGGCGAGGGAAATTTTGATAGGGGATATGGTTCTCCTAAAGCAACCGGACTGCCTATTGAGTAAGGCAGGGTCCAAGGCCACTCAAGAGGGATTGATCACTCGGTATGATGGTCCTTTTGAGGTGGTAAGGTGGGTAGGCAAGCCAGCCTACAAGCTTAAGCACCCCGATCGACTCAAGCAACACGACACCTTTCACGGGAGTTGTCCCAAACCTTGCTTCCAAAGATGTTGAGGATGGAGACAGGGTCAAGCGAGCAGGGGCTCCATCGACCAGAAGGGACTCCTCTGAGGAGGAAGTTCATAATATCCTGAAGAAAGACAGGGGAAGAGCAACAAAGGTGCAAACGATATGTTCGCTGGGAGAGGGCGACCGATCGAGGAAGCACTTCGGGAGCGAGAACAAGCTCTGGCAAAGCCCGAGGAGGGGGATCCAAAACTACTGGAGGGCCAATCTAACGAGGGCGTTGGACGAATAGGGTGGGGGAGAAATGTCACACCCCTAGCCTTGGCATGGGCCATGGCACGCGCCGGACGCACGGGGCCGCGCACACCGTACACGCGAGGAGTAACTTGGGTCCCATGGTGTAATTTGGGAAAATTCGGAGCATTCAGTAGCCTACTGGTGGCTAAGGAAAGTACGAAGCAATCAGTTGAGGGCTCTGCCAAGGGTGGCAAAGGGCAAGGCATGCATGGCAATGCATGGGTGCATTAAGGAGCTGGCAGAAGTGCTAATTTCCCTGGAAATGTGGCTTCTGGAGTAATCCACATGTGTTCCAAAATGGCACACTGAAACCAGAAATGGCAGGAAACGCACGTGGGAATTCCCTTGAGATAGCCCACGAGCATGTGGTAGGGGTATGCCGAAGGGCGATGCGGAGGAAGGACCCTCGGGCAGACGTGGAATTTTGGAAATCTCCTGACAATCCACATGGAACCAAGAATGGCACACTGAAACCAGAAATGGCAGGAAACGCACGTGGGAATCTCCGAGACAGCGCCCACGAAGACATGTGGTAGGGGCATGCCGAAGCGGCGATGCGTGAGAAGGACCCTCGGGCAGACGTGGGAATTTTGAAATCTGCTTCGAGCAATCCACATGGAATCCAAAACAGCTCACTGAAACCAAAATTGGGAAGAAATGCACGAGTGGACCTTGAGATGGCACATGGCCATGGGCTCGGGCACACGCCGAGACACGCCAAGGATCGACTGACAGATCTGAATTTGATTGATCCAATGTCACCCTAAGGGGGAAAGCCTGGAAGATTGATGGAGGAGCTTCCTTGCATGGTGCAAAGTGGACTTGGCACTTTGGGAAGGTGGCCAAGAACTTTTGGAAGGGGATCTTGGTCCAAGCTTCAAAGCAAGGCAAGTCCAGGAAAAGGAAATTGCGGAGGCAGCAAGGAGGGTAAAGGTTCTCTTTGTCAAACCGATGAAAGGAGATTCTATGCATTGGGAGGAAAGTCCAACATCCAAGAAAGGAAGGATTGGGGTGATTTTCCATGATTCTTGCATGCGAACTCGGGGGGAAATCAAGCCATAACTCATATATAAAGGGAGCTCGGGAGTGCTGGAAGGTATTTACTTCTGAGTCATTAAACACTAGGGAGTGTTAGAGAGGATTGAGAGAATTCTGTAATAGCAATAAGGGTTTGCTGGTGTGAGTGTAATCAACAAGGGGTCGGGTACACAAAGCTCTCGTGGGGAGAGTTAGGAGGCCGAGTGGGTAAGCTCTGGGGTTAAGAGTTGTTTCGGGGGGAAACTTGTAATACCCTTCGGGTACTCGTCTTTGTACATTGAGTTTGAATGTATAAAGGTTGGGAGTGAGTTATCCCGTAGTTTGTTTGTGTTTTTGTTTGCATTTTGTATTATTGCCGAGTGGAGGCAAGCTGGGAGAGTAAGCGAAGCAAGCTTGGGTCACGAGTTCATTGTCTAGGATTGGACTGCGCATCACGCCTGACGAAAAATTTATAGAGGGTTTTCTCTGGTGTGCTCACAGCGCTGGCACGGGCGCTCGCGCGGGGTGTAAGAAGGCTCGCGCTGCGCATGGCCTGTGTCACCACAAGGATGGCACGGCCCAAGGGCGCTGGGCGCGCAGTAAGCTACCGGCGACGTGGGCGCATGTGTGGGATGATCGGGCGTTTTTTGATATTTCTTGGGGCAAATTGCTCCAAAATTCTTTAGATTTTATTCAAATAATTTTCCCATAATTTTTTTCCCTCTTTCTTTCTGTATTTTTTCGTTATTTTTTTGAATTAAAATTATTTTTTAATATTTTTTTATTGTTAAAATATTCTATGATTTTTTTAATTTTTTGGGTTGGTGAAAAAATCTGAAAAAAAAGTATGTGATGCCCACGATTTTTCTATGAATTGTCATGTAAAGATCCAAAATTAAAAAATCATTTGCTCAAGAAAAGGGCGCACGTTTCCTCACATTTCAATGTCTCTCGTGTCGCCTAGAAAGGCTTAATAAGCTCTTTAGGGGGTGAGCTCTCTCAAGAGCTCTAGGCAAGCGAGACCCTGCGTACATGAGCACCCGCACGCCCGAGTACCATGCGACATGCGAGGTGCCCCCCCGCACGACATGTTCGCCAAGGCGCGGCGGTGGCCGCCTCCGGGGTGGCCGGCGGCCCACGGTGGCGGCCACGGGCCGGGCCGCCGGCGCGCGTGAATGCCCACGCACGCGCGCTATGGCACATTGGACGGGCACCGAGCGAGCGGCCCCGGGAGTCCCGAGCGAGCAAGAGCGAGGCCGACCGAGCGAGCGGGTGCAAGGGAGAACCCAGCACACGTGAGCAAGGCCGCCCGAGCAATGTGAGCGACGGCAACCGAGACCGGACGAGCAAGGTGCCCCGAACGTGCGCGAGGGCGACCGAACGCGCGGGAAGCGAGGACAACCTAGTACGCATGCAAAATCGAGAGGGACAAACAGCATGCCGCTTAGGGAGACCGAGCGAGCGGCGCAGGGGAGTCTGAGCACGCGGACGCAAGCGACACCGAGCGAGCACCGGCAAGGGAGTCCGAGCGAGCAGGAGCGAGGCCGGTGCCGAGCAAGCGTGTGCAAGGGCAACCAAGCACACGCGAGCGAGGACGGGCGAGCGATTGCGAGCGAGGGCAACCGAGCACGGGCGAGCGAGGTGCCTCGAGCGTACGCAAGCGAAGGTTACCGAATGTACGCAAGCGAGGACGACTGAAAGCACGCATGCACAATCGAGACAGGCAAAGCATGCTGTTGGGAAGACTAAGCGAGCGGGCGCAAGGGAGTCCGAGCGCGGCGGGCGCAGGGGACCCCGAGCGAGCTGCCATGAGGGAGCCCGAGCGAGCAAAAGCGAGGCCGGCCGAGCAAGCGTGTGCAAGGGTAACCAAGCACACGCGAGCGAGGCTGCCCGAGCGATTGCGAGCGAGGGCAACCGAGCGTGGGCGAGCGAGGTTTCCCGGAGCTGCGGAAGCCAGGGCAACCGAACGACGTAAGCGAGGACGACCGAGCACGCATGCACAACGGGATGGGCAAAGCATGCTGTTAGGAAGACCGAGCGAGCGGGCGTAAGGAGTCCGAGCGCGCGGGGCAAGGGACACCGAGCGAGCGCGGTAGGAGTCCGAGCGAGCAAAAGCGAGGGGGGGCCGAGCAAGCGTGTGGAAGGGCACCAAGCACACGCGAGCGAGGCCGCCCGAGCGATTGCGGCGAGGGCAACCGAGCGCGGGCGAGCGAGGGTTTCCTAGCGTGCGCGCGAGGGCAACCGAACGCACGTAAGCGAGGACGACCGAGCACGCATGCACGACCGAGATAGACAAAGCATGCTGCTAGGGAGACCGA
Organism: Dillenia turbinata; assembly: GCA_037126225.1. Lineage (NCBI taxonomy): Eukaryota > Viridiplantae > Streptophyta > Magnoliopsida > Dilleniales > Dilleniaceae > Dillenia > Dillenia turbinata. The sequence goes on along the minus strand of JBAMMX010000011.1, from coordinate 20,985,102 downwards.
GCGAGCGGGCACAAGGGAGTCCGAGCGCGCAAGCGCAAGGGACACCGTGCGGGTGTGGGCAAGGGAGCCCGAGCGAGCAAAAGCGAGGCCGGCCGAGCATGCGTGTGCAAGGGCAACCAAGCACACGCGAGCAGGCCGCCCGAGCGACCGTGAGCGAGGGCAACCGAGACTGGCCGAGCAAGGCGTACCGAGTGTGCGCAAGCGAGGGCGATCGAGCGCACGCAAGCGAGGGCGACCGAGGACGCATGCACACCGAGACGGACAAAGCATGCGACTCGGTACCGAGCGGGCGGGCGCAAGGTAGTCCGAGCACGTGGGCAAACGAGTACAAAGTTGGGCATTTCCTCGGGGATACGAATGGCTGGCTCATTTTCGATGTTGGTTTTTCGTGCCTCACGGTGTTGTTTTCGCCGGCATTGGTGTGGTGGCATCACTCTAGGGACCTTGTCTCCGAGGATGTTTCTCGCCGGTGTTGGTGAATTCTGAACGGTACGCAAAGGCATGTGAGTGGTATTTGGCACGCTACGTATTTTGGGCTCGCCGCTGCGCCGTGAACCATTATCGCCGCGTGCCTTTTCGCAAGAACCTCGCATCTCAAGCCGGGCGTAAAGCGTGGTTCTTGTGTTGGTTACCCAATGTGAGGCATTTGTTGCCCATTGTGCGGATCGATCTCAAATCCTACGGTCTCTTGGCTGTTGGGCCGACAAAGAAAGGCGGTAAGTTCTCGTCCACACGCACGTCCTAACAAAGTGTCGATGGACGAGGTGTGTTCCTTATTTTCTCGGATTCGAAGCCTCGTTGGGCATGAGGTTTGCAACCTTCATGGTTTTGCCCATTTTCGTGAACGATTTGTCCCTCGATATGCACGAACGCCGCCTTGTCTCGAGTCCTCGACCCGTTGGGGCTCCTCGGACAAAGTGAGGTATCGAAAAACGATGCTACCCGGTTGATCCCGCAGTAGTCATATGCTTGTCTCAAAGCTTAAGCCATGCATGTGTAAGTATGAACCAATTCAGACCGTGAAACCGCGAATGGCTCATTAAATCGCTATCGTTTATTTGATAGTACCTTACTACATGGATAACCGTGGTAATTCTAGAGCTAATACATGCTAAAAACCTCGACTTCGGAAGGGGTGTATTTATTAGATAAAAGGTCGACGCGGGCTATGCCCGTGGCTCGATGATTCATGATAACTCGACGGATCGCACGGCCCTCGCGCCGGCGACGTATCTTTCAAATGTCTGCCTTATCAACTGTCGACGGTAAGGTATTGGCCTACCGTGGTATTGACGGGTAACGGGGAATTAGGGTTCGATTCCGGAGAGGGAGCCTGAGAAACGGCTACCACATCCAAGGAAGGCAGCAGGCGCGCAAATTACCCAATCCCGACACGGGGAGGTAGTGACGAAAAATAACGATACCGGCTCTTCGAGTCCGGGTAACTGGAATGAGTACACCCAAATCCCCTTAACGAGGATCCATTGGAGGGCAAGTCCGGTGCCGTACCACGGTAATTCCAGCTCCAATAGCGTATTTAAGTTGCTGCGGTAAAAAGCTCGTCGTAGTTGGACCTTGACGTGGGATGGTCGGTCCGCCTTGCGGTGTGCACCGCCATCCGCGCCATCGCCGCGATACGCCTCCTGGCCTTAACCGGCCGGGTCGTGCCACCGGGGACGTTACTTTGAACAAATTAGAGTGCTTAAAGCAAGCCCAAGCTCGGATACATTAGCATGGGATAACATCATAGGATTCCGGTCCTATTGTGTTGGCCTTCGGGATCGGAGTAATGATTAACAGGACAAAGGGGCATTCGATTCATAGTCGAGGTGAAATTCTTGGATTTATGAAAGACGAACAACTGCGAAAGCATTTGCCAAGGATGCTCTCATTGATCAAGAACGAAAGTTGGGGCTCAAGACGACGTATACCGTCCCAGTCTCAACCATAAACGATGCCGACCGTGATCGCCGGATGTTGCTTTTAGGACTCCCCGGGCACCTTATGAGAAATCAAAGTCTTTGGGTTCCAGGGGGAGTATGGTCGCAAGACTGAAACTTAAAGGAATTGACGGGAAGGGCACCATCAGAGTGGAGCCCTCGGCGTTAATTTGACTCAACACGGGGAAACTCACCAGGTCCAGACACAATAAGGATTGACAGATTGAGAGCTCTTTCTTGATTTTGTGGGTGGTGGTGCATGGCCGTTCTTAGTTGGTGGAGTGATTTGTCTGCTTAATTGCGATAACGAACGAGACCTTAACCTGCTAAATAGCTATGCGGAGGTGATCCTCTCGCGGCCAGCTTCTTAGAGGGACTACGGCCTCCTAGGCCGCGGAAGTTTGGAGGCACAATGTGTCCGTGATGCCCTTAGATGTTCTGGGCCGCACGCGCGCTACACCGATGTATTCAACGAGTCTATAGCCTTGGCCGAAAGGTCCGGTAATCCTTGAAATTTCATCGTGCTGGGGATAGAGCATTGCAATTATTGCTCTTCAACGAGGAATGCCTAGTAAGCGCATGTCATCAGCATGCGTTGATTACGTCCCTGCCCTTTGTACACACCGCCCGTCGCTACTACCGATTGAATGGTCCGTGAAGTGTTCGGATCGCGGCGATGGGTGGTCCGCCGCCGGCGACGTCGCGAGGAAGTCCACCGAACCTTATCATTTAGAGGAAGGAGAAGTCGTACTGGTTTCCGTAGGTGAACCTGCGGAGGGATCATTGCCTGCCTCGCCCGACGGACGACCCGCGAACGCGCTTATCTCGAACGCGCGGGCGAGGAGAGGTGCCCGCCGGCACGGGCGCACGATCCTCTCCCACGCCAGGGGTCTCGCCTCGCTTGCCCCCCGTCAAACAACCAACCCCGGCACGAGTCGGCCAAGGACCCACGAAAGAGGGCGCGCCTCGCCGCACCCGGCCCCCGGGACGCGAGCGGGAGGAGGGACGGCCCCGCATCGTAAATGAGTCAACGACTCTCGGCAACGGATATCTCGGCTCTCGCATCGATGAAGAACGTAGCGAAATGCGATACTTGGTGTGAATTGCAGGATCCCGTGAATCATCGAGTTTTTGAACGCGAGCTGCGCCCCGGCCATTAGGCCGAGGGCACGCCTGCCTGGGCGTCACGCATCGCGTCGCTCCTCCCCCGTCTCCTCCGGGAGGGGAGGGGAGCGGAGATTGGCCTCCCGTGTGCCCCGCACGCGGCCGGCCTAAATGCGAGCCCCGCCACGGTCGAGCGTCACGCAAGTGGTGGTTTTACGTATCACTCGCTCCTCGCGAAGCAAGACGCCGCGCGCGACGGCCCCGTGTCGGGCTGGCCACCGTGACCCGTACCCACAGCGACCCCTGTGTCGGGCGGGATTACCCGCCGAGTTTAAGCATATCAATAAGCGGAGGAAAAGAAACAAACGAGGAAAGCCCTAGTAGCGGCGAGCGAACCGGACGAGCCCGGGCTGAGAAATCGGCGGCCGCGCCGCCCGACCAGTCCGTAGAAGCGTCTCGCCGGCGGACCGGCCCAAGTCCCCGGGAAGGGGGCGCCGGAGAGGGTGAGAGCCCTGCCGTGCCCGGACCCCGCCGCACCACGAGGCGCCGGTCGGCGAGTCGAGTTGTTTGGGAATGCAGCCCCAACTGGGCGGTAACCGCCTAAGGCTGAATATGGGCGAGAGACCGATAGCAAACAAGTACCGCGAGGGAAAGATGAAAAGGACTTTGAAAAGAGAGTCAAAGAGTGCTTGAAATTGTCGGGAGGGAAGCGGATGGGGGCCGGCGATGTGCCCTGGTCGGATGTGGAACGGCGAGAGCCGGTCCGCCGATCGGCTCGGGGCACGGACCGACGCGGATCGCGGGTGCGTCCCAAGCTCGGGCCTCGAAAGCCCGCGCTTGACGCCCCCGCGACCGTGGCGAGCAGCGCGCGCCCTCGGCGGGTCTCGCACCCGCGCGCTCCGGCGCCGGCCAGCGGGCTCCCATTCGACCCGTCTTGAAACACGTGACCAAGGAGTTTGACATGTGTGCGAGTCAACGGGCGAGCAAAACCCGTAAGGCGCAAGGAAGCCGACCGGCGGGATCCCCCGGGCTGCACCGTCGACCGACCTTGATCTCCTCGAGAAGGGTTCGAGAGCAGCACACTGCCGGGACCCGAAAGATGGTGAACTATGCCCAGCGGGGCGGCCGCAGGAAACTTCGTGGAGGCCCGCAGCCGATACTGACGTGCAAATCGTTCGTCTGACTTGGGTATAGGGGCGAAAGACTAATCGAACCATCTAGTAGCTGGTTCCCTCCGAAGCTTCCCTCGTGATAGCCGGAGCTCCCTTCGAGTTCTATCGGGTAAAGCCAATGATTAGGAGGCAACGGGGCGCAACGCCTCGACCTATTCTCAAACTTTTAAATAGGGTAGGACCGCGGTTGCTCCGGTGAGCCGCGCCACGGAATCGAGAGCTCCAAGTGGGCCATTTTTGGTAAGCGAACCGCGATGGGGATGAACCGGAAGCCGGTTACGGTGCCCAATCGCGCTAACCCAGAACCCACAAAGGGTGTTGGTCGATTAAGACAGCAGGACGGTGGTCATGGAAGTCGAAATCCGCTAAGGAGTGTGTAACAACTCACCTGCCGAATCAACTAGCCCCCGAAATGGATGGCGCTAAGCGCGCGACCCACACTCCGGCCGGCCGGGGCAAGGGCCATGCCCCGATGAGTAGGAGGGCGCGGCGGTCGCCGCAAAACCCGGGCGCGAGCCCGGGCGAGCGGCCGTCGGTGCGGATCTGGTGGTAGTAGCAAATATTCAAACGAGAACTTTGAAGGCCGAAGAGGGGAAAGGTTCCATGTGAACGGCACTTGCACATGGGTTAGTCGACCCTAAGAGACGGGGGAAGCCCGTCCGATAGCGCCTGTGCGCGAGCTCGAAAGGGAAACGGCTGAAACCCGAACCGGACGGGCGGCCGACGGCACCGTTAGGGAGACCGGAGACGCCGACGGGGGCCCCGGAAAGAGTTATCTTTTCTGTGTAACGGCCTGCCCACCCTGGAAACGGCTCAGCCGGAGGTAGGGTCCAGCGGCCGGAAGAGCACCGCACGTCGCGCGGTGTCCGGTGCGCCCCCGCCGACCCCCCGAAAATCCGGAGGACCGAGTGCCTCCCACGCCCTGGCCGTACTCATAACCGCATCAGTGCTCCAAGGTGAACAGCCTCCGGTCGACGGAACAATGTAGGCAAGGAAGTCGGCAAAACGGATCCGTAACCTCGGGAAAAGGATTGGCTCGAGGGCTGGGCACGGGGTCCTGGGCTCCGAACCCGCCTGGCTGTCGGCGGACTGCTCGAGCTGCACCGCGGCGAGAGCGGGTCGCCGCGTGCCGGCTGGGACGTACCGGGGAACGTCCCTCGGGGCCTTCCCGGCGCCGAATGGCCAACTCGAACCGGCACGGACAAGGGGAATCCGACCGTTTAATTAAAACAAAGCATTGCGATGGTCCTCGCGATGCCGACGCAATGTGATTTCTCGCCCGCGTACTCAATGTCAAAGTGAAGAAATTCAACCAAGTGCGGGTAAACGGCGGGAGTAACTACGACTCTCTTAAGGTTGTCAGATGCCTCGTCTTCTAATTAGTGACGCGCGTGATAGGTTTAACGAGATTACCACTCGTCTCCGCCTACTATCCAGCGGAAACCACGCCCAAGGGAACGGGCTTGGCACAACGGGCCGGGGAAAGAAGACCCCGTTGAGCTTGACTTCAGTCCGACTTTGTGAAATGACTTGGAGAGGTGTAGGATAAGTGGGAGCCCCCGGGCGAAAGTGAAATACCACTACTTTTAACGTTATTTTACTTATTCCGTGAATCGGAAAGCGGGCACGCTCTCCTTTTGGGTCCCAAGGCCCGCCGGCGGGCCGATCCGGCGGAAGACATTGTCGTGGGGAGTTTGGTCAGGGCACATCCGTTAAAAGATAACGCAGTGTCCTAAGATGAGCTCAACGAGAACGTAAATCTCGAGGGGAACGTATGGGTAAAAGCTCGTTTGATTCCGATTTCCAGACGAATACGAACCGTGAAAGCGTGGCCTACCGATCCTTTAGCCCTTCGGAATTTGAAGCTAGAGGTGTCGTAAAAGTTACCACAGGATAACCGCTTGTGGCAGCCAAGCGTTCATAGCGACGTTGCTTTTTGATCCTTCGATGTCGGCTCTTCCTATCATTGCGGCAGGACTCCGTGTTGGATTGTTCACCCACCAATAGGGAACGTGAGCCGGGTTTAGACCGTCGTGAGACAAAGTTAGTTTTACCCATCGATGACCGCGCCGCGATAGTAATTCAACCTAGTACGAGAGGAACCGTTGATTCGCACATTTGGTCATCGCGCTGGTTGAAAAGCCGGGGGCGCGAAGCTACCGTGCGAGGGATTAGGACCGAACGCCTAAGTCGAATCCGCGCTAAAACCGGCGCCCGCGCCCACCGCCCGCCGCCGCTCGCAGGGGCCTCCCGGCCCCCAAAGGCACGCCGTGGGCGCGCCGCGTCGCGGCCCAAGCGCCGCGCCGACCGCCCCGCAGCACCGTTCAATCGGGCGGTGGGTTGAATCCTTTGCGTACGACTTAAATACGCGACGGGGCACAGTGGCAGAGTGGCCTTGCTGCCACGATCCACTGAGATTCAGCCCTCTGTCGCTCCGATTCGTCCCTCCCCTCCGATCCTCCAAGTACTCCCGCCTTACCGGAAGGTCCCGCCCGACCCCGCTTCCCCCGACACCCGCATCTTTCCAAGTGCGTCGGAGACGCCGGTGCCGACTTTTGGGCCATCGCCGTGGGCACGGCCCGTGCGACGGTCGTCATGTCCCGTGCGCTGCGCGCGGGTGCCCGTGCCATGGGGTCGCGCACGGCCTGCGGCGGTGCCCGTGCGATGGGTCGTGCATGGCCCTGCGTTGCGCCCGTTGACTTGCCGACGCGGGCCATCGCACACGCCCATGGCCATGCCTGCCCGTGCGACGGGCGCGACGGCATGGGCAGCACGGCTCGTGCGTTGCACGCGCGGGCGCCGTCGACGGGCGTGGCCCTTGCGACGGCTCGGCCTGCGTGCCGCTGGAAGATTTTTTCTTGCCCCGCGCCCATCTTTTCTTGGAGTCGTGCCTCGCTCCCCACACACCAGCCTTGTTTCTGTGGGCCTTCCATGGGCCTAACGCGTTTTTCATTGAGATGTCTTCACTTTTATCCCGGGTTGTTACGACGTTTTGACCTTGAATTGGCCAAGGCCCATTGGGCCCAAGACAGTATTCTCGAGTGTTTGAACTGATGCTCCTTTACCTTTCTCTCCCGCTCCATGCCTCGTGCATCGTGGGCCTCGGGCCCAACATCCGTTTCTCGATCGTTTTGACTCCATTTCCTACCCTTTTCTCTCACGTTCCGCTCTTGGCAACGTGGGCCTCGGTCCCCGCATCCGTTTCCGACCGTTTTACTCCACTTCCTACCCTTTTCTCTCATGTTTCGATTCTTGGGCACCGTGGGCCTTGTTCCTCGCCTGATCACCGTGCATGGCCTCGGGGCCGGCCCCCCGCACGGTGCCACCGCGTGTGGATGACTCGTGCCACTGCTCACGTGGTCTGTGCGGTGCGCCCGGGGTGGCCACACCGCTGTGTGTCGGCGTGTGCCCCGCACACATTTTCCGTGTGCCATTTCAAGATCTACTCGTGCATTTGCTTCCATTTTTTGTTTCAATGAGCTATTTTCAAATCCATTAGGATTGCTCGAAGCACCTGTCCAAAATCCTCGCATCCACCCGAGGCTCCTTCATACACGTCAGCCTTCGGCATGCCCCCACACATGCTCCGTGGGCTATCTCAAGATCCCCATGTGCTTTTGATGCCATTTTTGGTTTCCACGTGCAATTTTTGAAACTAATTGGATTGCTCGAGCCACTTTTAAAAAATCCTCATATCCGCCCGACGCTCCTTCATACACGTCACATTTCTAAGATGCCCCCCATAGAATGCTCCGTGGGCTATCTCAAGATCCCCATGTGCTTTCGATGCCATTTTTGGTTTCCACGTGCCATTTTGGAAAAAAATTGGATTGCTCGATCCACTTTTACAAAATCCTCACATCCGCCCGAGGCTCCTTCATACACGTCACTTTCTGGCATGCCCCCACCATGCTCCGTGGGCTATCTCAAGATACTCATGTGCTTTCGATGCCATTTTTGGTTCCAGTGCCATTTTGGAAAAATTGGATCGCTCGACCACTTTTCAAATCTCATTCTCGAGGCTCCTTCATACACGCGGCTCTTCGGGTGCCATCATCCCGTGGGCTATCTCAAGATCCCCATGTGCTGACATTTTTGTTCAGTGCCATTTTGGAACAAATTGGCGCCGAGCCACTTTCTTACATTCGCCCGAGGCTCCTTCATACACGTCACACGTTTCTATGATGCCCCGCATACATGGCGCCGTGGGCTATCTCAAGGTCCCCATGTGCTTTCGAGCAATTTTTGGTTTCCACGTGCCATTTTGGAAAAAATTGGAGTGCTCGAGCCACTTTATAAATCGTCAATTCCGCTGCGGGAGTGGCGTTAACGCACGCATGGCCCGTGTCACCGGGCGCATGGCACGGGCGCGGCGCGCGGGTGGCCGTGGCCGCGCGCGCATGGCCCTTGTCACCGCGCGTGATGGCACGGGCGCTGCGCGCGGGGTGGCCGTAGCGTCGCGCGCGCATGGCCCGTGTCACCGCCGATGGCACGGCCGCGAGGGGTGTGGCCGCGGCGTCGCGCGCGCATGGCCCGTGTCACCGCGCATGGCACGGGCGCTGCGCGCGGTGTGGCCGTGCGTCGCGCGCGCATGGCCCGTGTCACCGCGCGCATGGCACGGGCGCTGCGCGCGGGGTGGCCGTGCGTCGCGCGAGCATGGCCCGTGTCACCGCGCGCATGGCACGGGCGCTGCGCGCGGGGTGGCCGCGGTGCCGCGCGCGCATGGCCCGTGTCACCGCGCATGGCACGGCGCGCGCGCGGGGTGGCCGTGCGGCCGCGCGCGCGCCCGTGTCACCGCGCGCGTGGCACGGTGCCGTGTCACACCCCTGCCTGGGCTGCATGGGCACGCGCTGGACGCACGGGGGCCGGCGCACACCGTACCAAGTGAGGAGTAACTTGGGTCCCATGGTGTAATTTGGGAAAATTACTTGGAGCATTCAGTAGCCTATGGTGGCTAAGGAAAGTACGAGCAATCAGTTGAGGGCTTGCCAAGGGTGGCAAGTTGGCTAGCATGCATGGCAATGCATGGGTGCATTAAGGAGCTTGGCGAAGTGCCACTCGGAAATGTGGCTTGAGCAATCCACATGTGTTCCAAAATGGCACACTGAAACCAGAAATGGCAGGAAACGCACGTGGGCATTCTGAGATAGCCCACGAGCATGTGCTAGGGGCATGCCGAAGGGCGATGCGTATGAAGGACCCTCGGGCAGACGTGGGAATTTTGGAAATCTGCTTCGAGCAATCCACATGGAATCCAAAATGGCACACTGAAACCAGAAATGGCAGGAAACGCACGTGGGCATTCTGAGATAGCCCACGAGCATGTGCTAGGGGCATGCCGAAGGGCGATGCGTATGAAGGACCCTCGGGCAGACGTGGGAATTTTGGAAATCTGCTTCGAGCAATCCACATGGAATCCAAAATGGCTCACTGAAACCAAAATTGGGAAGAAATGCACGAGTGGATCTTGAGATGGCACATGGCCATGGTTTCGGGGCACACGCCGGCACACGCCAGCATCAATTCGGGCAGATTCGAATTTGATTGATCCAATGTCAAATTCTAAGTGGGGAAAGCCTGGAAGATTGATGGGAGGAGTTTCCTTGCATGGCAAAGTGGACTTGGCACTTTGGGAAGGTGGCCAAGCACTTTTGGAAGGGATCTTTGGTCCAAGCTTCAACAAGGCAAGTCCAGGAAAAGGAAATGTGGCTGCAGCAAGGAGGGAAGGTTCTCTTTGTCAATCCCTTGATGAAAGGAGATTCTATGCATTGGGAGGAAAGTCCAACATCCAAGAAAGGAAGGATTGGGGTGATTTTCCATGATTCTTGCATGCGAACTTGGGGAAAGTCAAGCCATACCTCAGCTATATAAAGGGAGCTCGTGGGAGTGCTGAAGGCATTCACTTCTGAGTCATTAAACACTAGGGGAGTGTTAGAGAGGAATGGAGAGAGAATTCTCCGTAATAGCAATAGGGTTTGCTATTGTGAGTGTAATCAACAAGGGGTTGGGTTACACAAAGCTCTCGGGTGGGAGAGTTAGAGTGCCGAGTGGGTAAGCTCTTGGGGTTAAGAGTTGTTTCGGGGAAACTTGTAATACCCTTCGGGTACTCGTCCTTGTACATTGAGTTTGAATGTATAAAGGTTGGGAGTGAGTTATCCCGTAGCTTGTTTGTGTTGTTTGCTTGCTTTCCATTATTGCCGAGGGAGTGCTTGGGAGAGTAAGCGAAGCAAGCTAGTCGCTGAGTTCATTGCCGGGGGCATTGGACTGCGATCACGCCGACGAAAATTTATAGAGGGTTTTCTCGGGTGTGACAGTTGGTATCAGAGCATCTTGATCCATGGCGGACAGGAGCAATACTCGTGAAAGATTACAGCGGATCGAAGAAGTATTAGGCATCCCGGAGCCGACTCCGGATGTCCCCTTGTTCCAATGGGTGGAGCGATTGGCGTTGGAGGTCGTGGACGTGCAAACCTCAATAGAGACCTTGGGAGATAGGGTCGAAGCCGTGGAATCATCAACCACGAGCCCTATTGTCCCCGGGTATGATGCTTTGCATGATGGGCTTAAAAGGTTGGAGGAGGAGATCTCCATCCTTAAGCAACTTGTTGCGGCCAAGGAGATGGCCGAGCCCTCTTCATCTCGAATGAAGGTCCCGGAACCAAAGGCCTTTAATGGGGCAAGATCGGCAAGGGAGTTGGACAACTTCCTATGGGATATGGAGCTTTACTTCAAGGCTGCAAAAATACCGGAGGACCGGCAAGTCATGGTGGCAACCATGTACTTGGGCGAGGATGCCAAACTTTGGTGGCGGACTCGAGCACAACGGGACGTGCACGAGGGGCAGCCACAAATCTCTACGTGGCAGGAGTTGCAACGGGAATTGCGGGACACTCCTTCCTCGTAACACCGGATGGGTTAACAGAGAAAGCTTGAGGAAGCTGAAACAAAGTGGTGCTGTTCGGGAGTACGTGAGGGAGTTCACATCGGCTTTGTTGGAGATACCCAACATGTCCGAAGAAGACAAGCTCTTCAACTTCGTGTCTGGCCTTCAACCATGGGCGCAGGCAGAATTGAGGAGGCAAGGAGTCAAGGACTTGCCAACGGCCATTGCTGCGGCGGATGCGTTGGTGGACTTCAAAGCGGCAACATCAACGACCAACCCCGGCCCGAAGGCCAAGGGCAAGGGGAAGGCCCAAAACCGCAAGGAGTCCAAGCAGCAAGGAGGAGCCAAAGGAGGCAGGCCGCGGACAGCAAACGGATGTTTCATATGCAGCGGGCCACATCTAGCGCGAGAGTGCCCAAAGCGCGAGAAAATTGCCGCAATGGTAGCAGACGAGAGGGAGCAGCAAGAGGGGCAGGAGGAGCCTGCACGAGTGAACCCTTTGCAGCTCATTGGGGCCATGAGAGCCGAGAGTTATAGGCCTCTCATGTATGTGCCAGCGAGGGTGAATGGGCAAGAGGTGCTTGCCTTGGTCGACACCGGCGCAACCCACAACTTTGTGGCTGATCGCATAGCGACGCGATTGGGAATTTCGACCACGGCGACTCATAGTAGGCTGAAGACGGGACCAGATGCTAGGCCGCACGGGGCTGGCCAAAGGAGTCACAACGAGCATAGGAGGGTGGCATGGAAGGTGCGACTTCTTGGTGGTGCACCTTGATGACTTCGACATGGTGCTTGGCTTGGAGTTCCTTGAGAAGGCCAAGGCCATGCCCATACCACACCTACGGGGCGTTTCAATCATGGCGGAGGATCAACCATGTTTTGTCCCAGCAACGAGCCCACCCAAGCAGGTGGAAGGAGGTGCTCGAATACAAATTTCAGCCATGCAGTTGGAGCAAGGGCTGAATCGCAAGGAACCGGACAGCGTTCTTGCGGGCATGACGCGGGTGGATGGTGAACTCGCGCAACACCTTAGGGAAGAGGTGCAGAATGATGCTCAAGGAGAGAGCCTACGGAAGGGAGTGCAGGAGGGCACAATCCGTAGAAATTGGCTCGAGGAGGGGCCGTCGTACGTGAAGGAAGACAAGCATTATGTGTCAAGCCAAGGAGGGCTGCGGAAAATGCGACTTCACAAGGGGCACGACAACAAATTTCAACCTCGGACGCCACAAGACATTGGTCGAGACAAGGTGAAATGCTCGACATCCCTTTCCTATGCAGAGAATAGGCTGCTCATGTGGGAGGAGACAAGGGAAAGTCTTACCAAGGAGGTGCGGCGCATGGAGAAGTATGCTAACCGTAGGCGTTGGGCGAGGGAAATTTTGATAGGGGATATGGTTCTCCTAAAGCAACCGGACTGCCTATTGAGTAAGGCAGGGTCCAAGGCCACTCAAGAGGGATTGATCACTCGGTATGATGGTCCTTTTGAGGTGGTAAGGTGGGTAGGCAAGCCAGCCTACAAGCTTAAGCACCCCGATCGACTCAAGCAACACGACACCTTTCATGGGAGTTGTCTCAAACCTTGCTTCAAAGATGTTGAGGAAGGAGATAGGTCAAGCGAGCAGGGGGCTCCATCGACCAGAAGGGACTTCTCTGAGGAGGAAGTTCATAATATCCTGCAGCATAGAAGGGGGAAGAGCAACAAAAGGTGCAACGATATGTTCGCTTGGAGAGGGCGACCGATCGAGGAAGCTACTTGGGAGCGAGAACAAGCTCTTTGGCAGTTCGAGGAGAAGATCCAAAACTACTGGAGGGCTAGTCCAACGAGGGCGTTGAACGATTAGGTGGGGGAGAATTGTCACACCCCCAAGCCTTGGCATGGGCCATGGCACGCGCTGGACGCACGGGGGCGGTACAACACCGTACCAAGTGAGGAGTAACTTGGGTCCCATGGTGTAATTTGGGAAAATTACTTGGAGCATTCAGTAGCCTATGGTGGCTAAGGAAAGTACGAGCAATCAGTTGAGGGCTTGCCAAGGGTGGCAAGTTGGCTAGCATGCATGGCAATGCATGGGTGCATTAAGGAGCTTCGGGCAGAAGTGCCAATTTCGGAAATGTGGCTTGAGCAATCCACATGTGTTCCAAAATGGCACACTGAAACCAGAAATGGCAGGAAACGCACGTGGGCATTCTGAGATAGCCCACGAGCATGTGCTAGGGGCATGCCGAAGGGCGATGCGTATGAAGGACCCTCGGGCAGACGTGGGAATTTTGGAAATCTGCTTCGAGCAATCCACATGGAATCCAAAATGGCACACTGAAACCAGAAATGGCAGGAAACGCACGTGGGCATTCTGAGATAGCCCACGAGCATGTGCTAGGGGCATGCCGAAGGGCGATGCGTATGAAGGACCCTCGGGCAGACGTGGGAATTTTGGAAATCTGCTTCGAGCAATCCACATGGAATCCAAAATGGCTCACTGAAACCAAAATTGGGAAGAAATGCACGAGTGGATCTTGAGATGGCACATGGCCATGGTTTCGGGGCACACGCCGGCACACGCCAGCATCAATTCGGGCAGATTCGAATTTGATTGATCCAATGTCAAATTCTAAGTGGGGAAAGCCTGGAAGATTGATGGGAGGAGTTTCCTTGCATGGCAAAGTGGACTTGGCACTTTGGGAAGGTGGCCAAGCACTTTTGGAAGGGATCTTTGGTCCAAGCTTCAGCAAGGCAAGTCCAGGAAAAGGAAATTGCGGCTGCAGCAAGGAGGGAAGGTTCTCTTTGTCAATCCCTTGATGAAAGGAGATTCTATGCATTGGGAGGAAAGTCCAACATCCAAGAAAGGAAGGATTGGGGTGATTTTCCATGATTCTTGCATGCGAACTTGGGGAAAGTCAAGCCATACCTCAGCTATATAAAGGGAGCTCGTGGGAGTGCTGAAGGCATTCACTTCAGAGTCATTAAACACTAGGGGAGTGTTAGAGAGGATTGAGAGAATTCTCTGTAATAGCAATAGGGTTTGCTATTGTGAGTGTAATCAACAAGGGGTTGGGTTACACAAAGCTCTCGGGTGGGAGAGTTAGAGTGCCGAGTGGGTAAGCTCTTGGGGTTAAGAGTTGTTTCGGGGGAAACTTGTAATACCCTTCGGGTACTCGTCCTTGTACATTGAGTTTGAATGTATAAAGGTTGGGAGTGAGTTATCCCGTAGCTTGTTTGTGTTGTTTGCTTGCTTTCCATTATTGCCGAGGGAGTGCTTGGGAGAGTGTTGCGGTAAGCTAGTCGCTGAGTTCATTGCCGGGGGCATTGGACTGCGATCACGCCGACGAAAATTTATAGAGGGTTTTCTCGAGTGTGACACGCTGCGCGCGTCACAAGATGGGCCAGGCTGCCACCGCGCGCATGGCACGGGCGCGGCGCGCAAAGGCCTGTGGGCGACGTGCGCATGGTGTGAGATGATCGGGCGTTTTTTGATATTTCTTGGGGCAAATTGCTCCAAAATTCTTTAGATTTTATTCAAATAATTTTCCATAATTTTTTTCCATTTTTCTGTATTTTTTCGTTATTTTTTTGAATTAAAATTAATTTTTAATATTTTTTTATTGTTAAAATATTCTATGATTTTTTTAATTTTTTTGGGTTGGTGAAAAAATCTGAAAAAAAAGTATGTGATGCCCACGATTTTTCTATGAATTGTCATGTAAAGATCCAAAATTAGAAAAATCATTTGCTCAAAAAAAGTGGCGTACGTTTCCTCAGACATTTCAATGTCTCCTCGTGCTGGGCCTAGAAAGGCTTAATAAGCTCTTTAGGGGGGTGAGCTCTCTCAAGAGCTCTAGGCAAGCGAGACCCTGCGTGCGACATGAGCACCCGCACGCCCGAGTACCATGCGACATGCGAGGTGCCCCCTGCCTCGACATGTTCGCCCAAGGCGCGCGGTGGCCGCCTCCGTGGGTGGCCGGCGGCCCACGGTGGCAGCCACCGGCCGTGCGCCGCCGGCGCGCGTGAATGCCCACGCACGCGCGCTATGGCACAATTGCACGGGGCACCGAGCGAGCGCGGCCCTGGGGGTCTGAGCGAGCAAGAGCGAGGCCGACCGAGCGAGCGGGTGCAAGGAGAACCTAGCACACGTGAGCAAGGCCGCCCGAGCAATTGTGAGCGACGGCAACCGAGACCGGACGAGCAAGGTGCCCTGAACGTGGGCAAGCGAGGGCGACCGAACGCGCGCAAGCGAGGACAACCTAGTACGCATGCAAAATCGAGAGGGACAAACAAAGCATGCTGCTAGGGAGACCGAGCGAGCGGGCGCAAGGGAGTCTGAGCACGCGGACGCAAGCGACACCGCGCGAGCACCGGCAAGGGAGTCCGAGCGAGCAGGAGCGAGGCCGGCCAAGCAAGCGTGTGCAAGGGCAACCAAGCACACGCGAGTGAGGACGGGCGAGCGATTGCGAGCGAG
>JBAMMX010000011.1:20957046-20962046 GCA_037126225.1 Dillenia turbinata | reverse complement strand
ACGGGCGTGCGTGGCCCTTGCGACGGCTCGGCCTCGCGTGCCGTGGAAGATTTTTTTCTGCCCCGTCGCCCATCTTTTCTTGAGTCGTGCCTCGCTCCCCCACACACCCGCCTTGTTTCTTGTGGGCCTTCCATGGGCCTAACGCGTTCTCCATTGAGATGTCTTCACTTTTATCCCGAAGTTGTTACGACTTTTGACCTTGAATTGGCCAAGGCCCATTGGGCCCAATACAGTATTCTCGAGTGTTTGAACTGATGCTCCTTTACCTTTCTCTCCCGCTCCATGCCTCGTGCATCGTGTTTGGGCCTCGGGCCCAACATCCGTTTCTCGGTCGTTTTGACTCCATTTCCTACCCTTTTCTCTCACGTTCCGCGCCTTGTGCATCGTAGGGCTTTGTTCCTGCATCCGTTTCTCCATCGTTTTGACTCCACTTCCTACCCTTTTCTCTCACGTTTCGATTCTTGGGCACCGTGGGCCTTGTTTCTCCCCTGATCATTCGGTTTGACCGCGTGTGGATGACTCGTGCCACTGCACACGTGGTCTGTGCGGTGCGCCCGGGGTGCCCACACCGCTGTGTGTCGGCGTGTGCCCCGCACACATTTTCCGTGTGCCATTTCAAGATCTACTCGTGCATTTGCTTCCATTTTTTGTTTCAACGAGCTATTTTCAAATCCCTGAGGGTTGCTCGAGCCACTTTTACAAAATCCTCATATCCGCCCGAGGCTCCTTCATACACGTCAGCCTTCGGCATGCCCCCATACATGCTCCGTGGGCTATCTCAAGATCCCCATGTGCTTTTGATGCCATTTTTGGTTTCCACGTGCCATTTTGGAAACAATTTGGATTGCTCGAGCCACTTTAACAAAATCCTCAAATCTGCCCGAGGCTCCTTCATACACGTCAGCCTTCGGCATGCCCCCATGCATGCTCCGTGGGCTATCTCAAGATCCCCACGTGCTTTTGATGCCATTTTTGGTTTCCACGTGCCATTTTGGAAACAAATTGGATTGCTCGAGCCACTTTTACAAAATCCTCAAATCTGCCCGAGGCTCCGCTAACGCACGCATGGCCTGTGTCACCGCGCACATGGTCACGGGGCTGGCGCGAGGGTGGCCGTGCGTCGCGCGAGCATGCCCCCGTCACCGCGCGCATTTTGGCAAGGGCGCTGCGCGCGGGGCCGTGGCCGCGCGTGGCCCGTGTCACCGGGCGCATGGCACGGCGCGCGCACCGGTGGCCGCGTCGCGCGCGCATGGCCCCTTTCACCTAGCGCATGGCACGGGCGCTGCGCGCGGGGTGGCCGTGCGTCGCGCGCGCATGGCCCGTGTCACCGCGCGCATGGCACGGGCGCTGCGCGCGGGGTGGCCGTGCGTCGCGCGAGCATGGCCCCTGTCACCGCGCGCATGGCAAGGGCGCTGCGCGCGGGGTGGCCGTGCGCCGCGCGCGCATGGCCCGTGTCACCGGGCGCATGGCACGGGCGCTGCGCCCTGGGTGGCCGTGCGTCGCGCGCGCATGGCCCCTGTACCGCGCGCATGGCACGGGCGCTGCGCGCGGGGTGGCCGTGCGTCGCGCGCGCATGGACCCTGTCACCGCGCGCATGGCAGGGGCGCTGCGCGCGGGTGGCCGTGCGTCGCGCACGCAAGGCCCGTGTCACCGCGCGCATGGCACGGGCGCGCACGGTGGCCGTGCGTCGCGCGCGCATGGCCCCTGTCACCGCGCCATGGCAGGGCGCGCCGCGGCGTGGCGCGCGCGCATGGCCCGGTCACCGCGCGCATGGTACGGGCGCTGCGCGCGGGTGGCCGGGCGGCGCGCGCGCATGGCCCGTGTCACCGCGCATGGCACGGGCGCTGCGCCGGGTGGCCGTGGCGCGCGCGCATGGCCCGTGTCACCGCGCGCATGGCACGGCGCTGCGCGCGGGTGGCCGGCGTCGCGCGCATGGCCCTGTCACCGCGCGCATGGCACGGGCGCGCGCGGTGGCCGCGCGCGCGCGCGCATGGACCTGTCACCGCGCGCATGGCACGGCGCTGCGCGCGGGTGGCCGTGGTCGCGCGGGCATGGCCCCTGTCACCGCGCGCATGGCAGGGGCGCTGCGCGCGGGTGGCCGTGCGCCGCGCGCATGGCCCGTGTCACCGCGCGCATGGCACGGGGCGCGCCGTGGCCGCGTCGCGCGCGCATGGCCCGTCACCGCGCGCATGGCACGGGCGCTGCGCGCGGGTGGCCGTGGGCCGCGCGCGCATGGCCCGTGCCACCGCGCGCATGGCACGGGCGCTGCGCGCGGGGTGGCCGTGCGTCGCGCGCGCATGGCCCCTGTCACCGCGCGCATGGCAAGGGCGCTGCGCGCTGGGTGGCCTTGCGTCGCGGGCGCATGGCCCTGTCACCGCGCGCATGGCAGGGGCGCCGCGCGCGGGTGGCCGTGCGGCGCGCACGCATGGCCCCGTCACCGCGCGCAGGCACGGGCGCGGCGCGCGGTGGCCGTGCGTCGCGCGCGCATGGCCCGTGTCACCGCGCGCATGGCACGGGCGCATGGCGCGCGGTGGCCCGTGTCACGCGCGCGCATGGCACGGGCGCTGCGCGCGGGGGGCCGTGCGTCGCGCGCGCAAGGCCCGTGTCTCCGCGCGCATGGCACGGGCGCTGCGCGCGGGGTGGCCGTGCGTGGCGCGCGCATGGCCCGTGCCACCGCGCGCATGGCCCGTGCCACCGCGCGCATGGCACGGGCGCTGCGCGCGGGGTGGCCGTGCGTCGCGCGCGCATGGCCCGTGTCACCGCGCGCATGGCACGGGCGTGGCGCGCTGGGTGCCCGTGCGTCGCGCGCGCATGGCCCGTGTCACCGCGCGCATGGCACGGGCGCTGCGCGCGGGGTGGCCGTGCGTCGCGCGCGCATGGCCCGTGTCACCGCGCGCATGGCACGGGCGCTGCGCGCGGGGTGGCCGTGCGTCGCGCGCATGGCCCCGTCACCGCGCGCATGGCACGGCGCTGCGCGCGGGGCGTCGCGCGCGCATGGCCCGTGCCACCGCGCGCATGGCACGGGCGCGCGCGGGTGGCCGTGCGTCGCGCGCGCATGGCACGGCGCCGCGCGCGGGTGGCCGTGCGTCGCGCGCGCATGGCCCGTGCCACCGCGCGCATGGCACGGGCGGGCTCGCGCATGGCCCGTGTCACCGCGCGCATGGCACGGCGCGCGCGCATGGCCCGTGTCACACGCGCATGGCACGGGCGCTGCGCGCGGGCGCCGGAGCACGCGCGCGCATGGCCCGTGTCACGCATGCACGGCGCGGGCGCGGCCGTGCGTCGCGCGCATGGCCCGTGTCACCGCGCGCATGGCACGGCGCTGCGCGCGGGTGGCCGTGCGTCGCGCGCGATGGCCCGTGTCACCGCGCGCATGTCACGGGCGTCCGCGCATGGCCCGTGTCCCCGCGCGCATGGCACGGGCGCGGCGCGCGCGGTGGCCGTGCGTCGCGCGCGCATGGCCCGTGTCACCGCGCGCATGGCACGGGCGCGCGCGTGGTCCGCGCGCGCGCGGCACGGCGCGCATGGCCGGCGCGCGCGCATGGCCCGTGTCACCGCGCGCTGGCGCGCGTGTCACCGCGCGCATGCGGCGCGCGCGCGGCGCGCGCATGGCGCGGCCGCCGGTCAGCGCGCGCATGGCCCGTGCGCGCGCGCATGGCACGGCCGCGCATCGCGCGCATGGCCCGTGTCACAGCGCGCATGGCACGGGCGCTGCGCGCGGGGGCGTGCGCGCGCGCGCATGGCCCGTGTCACCGCGCGCATGGCACGGCGCGGCGCGCGGGTGGCCGTGCGACGCGCGCATGGCCCGTGCCACCGCGCGCATGTCACGGCCGCCGCGCATGGCCCGTCACCGCGCGAGGCGCGCGCGCCGCGCGGCGCCAGCCACCGCGCGCATGGCACGGGCATGCGCGCGGGGGCCGCGCGCGCCACCGGGCATGGCACGGGTGGCGCGTGGCGCGCGCGGCGTGCCCGCGCATGCACGCGCGTGCCCACTGGTGTGAGATGATCGGGCGTTTTTTGATATTTCTGGGGCAAATTGCTCCAAAATTCTTTAGATTTTATTCAAATAATTTTCCATAATTTTTTCCTTTTTTCTGTATTTTTACGTTATTTTTTTGAATTAAAATTAATTTTTAATATTTTTTTATTGTTAAAATATTCTATGATTTTTTTAATTTTTTTGGGTTGGTGAAAAAATCTGAAAAAAAAAGTATGTGATGCCCACGATTTTTCTATGAATTGTCATGTAAAGATCCAAAATTAAAAAAATCATTTGCTCAAAAAAAGTGGCGTACGGTTCTCGTACATTTCAATGTCTCCTCGTGCTGGGCCTAGAAAGGCTTAATAAGCTCTTTAGTGGGGTGAGCTCTCTCAAGAGCTCTAGGCAAGCGAGACCCCGCGTGCGACATGAGCACCCGCACGCCCGAGTACCATGCGACATGCGAGGTGCCCCCCTGCCTCGACATGTTCGCCAAGGGGCGCGTTGGGCGCCTCCGTGGGTGGCCGGCGGCCCACGGTGGCAGCCACCGGCCGTGCGCCGCCGGCGCGCGTGAATGCCCACGCACGCGCGCTATGGCACAATTGCACGGGGCACCGAGCGAGCGCGGCCCTGGGAGTCTGAGCGAGCAAGAGCGAGGCCGACCGAGCGAGCGGGTGCAAGGAGAACCTAGCACACGTGAGCAAGGCCGCCCGAGCAATTGTGAGCGACGGCAACCGAGACCGGACGAGCAAGGTGCCCTGAACGTGGGCAAGCGAGGGCGACCGAACGCGCGCAAGCGAGGACAACCTAGTACGCATGCAAAATCGAGAGGGACAAACAAAGCATGCTGCTAGGGAGACCGAGCGAGCGGGCGCAAGGGAGTCTGAGCACGCGGACGCAAGCGACACCGCGCGAGCACCGGCAAGGGAGTCCGAGCGAGCAGGAGCGAGGCGGGCCGAGCAAGCGTGTGCAAGGGCAACCAAGCACACGCGAGCGAGGACGGGCGGGCGATTGCGAGCGG
>JBAMMX010000011.1:20944546-20949546 GCA_037126225.1 Dillenia turbinata | reverse complement strand
ACGCGGGCGCCGGTGCGACGGGCGTGCGTGGCCCTTGCGACGGCCCCGGCCCGCGTGCCGCGGGAAGATTTTTTCTGCCCCGCCGCCCATCTTTTCTTGAGTCGTGCCTCGCCCCCCACACACCCGCCTTGTTTCTGTGGGCCTTCCATGGGCCTAACGCGTTCTCCATTGAGATGTCTTCACTTTTTATCCCGAAGTTGTTACGACTTTTGACCTTGAACTGGCCAAGGCCCATTGGGCCCAATAAAGATTCTCGAGTGCTCGAACCGACGCTCCTTTACCTTTCTCTCCCGCTCCATGCCTCGTGCATCGTGTTTGGGCCTCGGGCCCAACATCCGCCCGGTCGTTTTGACTCCATTTCCTACCCTTTTCTCTCACGTTCCGCGCCTTGTGCATCGTGGGCTTTGTTCCTCGCATCCGTTTCTCGATCGTTTTGACTCCACTTCCTACCCTTTTCTCTCACGTTTCGATTCTTGGGCACCGTGGGCCTTGTTCCTCGCCTGATCATTCGGTTTGACCGCGTGTGGATGACCCGTGCCACTGCACACGTGGTCTGTGCGGTGCGCCCGGGGTGCCCACACCGCTGTGTGTCGGCGTGTGCCCCGCACACATTTTCCGTGTGCCATTTCAAGATCTACTCGTGCATTTGCTTCCATTTTTTGTTTCAACGAGCTATTTTCAAATCCATTAGGATTGCTCAGAACACCTGTCCAAAATCCTCGCATCCGCCCGAGGCTCCTTCATACACGCCAGCCTTCGGCATGCCCCCATACATGCTCCGTGGGCTATCTCAAGATCCCCATGTGCTTTCGATGCCATTTTTGGTTTCCACGTGCCATTTTGGAAGCAAAATTGGACCGCCGATCCACTTTTACAAAATCCTCACATCCGCCCGAGGCTCCTTCATACACGTCAGCCTTCGGCATGCCCCCATACATGCTCCGTGGGCTATCTCAAGATCCCCATGTGCTTTCGATGCAATTTTTGGTTTCCACGTGCCATTTTGGAAACAAATTGGATTGCTCGAGCCACTTTTACTAAATCATCAACCCCGCCCGGAGCCGCGTAACGCACGCAAGGCCCGTGTCACCGCGCGCATGGCACGGGGGCTGCGCGCGGGGTGGCCGTGCCTCGCGCGAGCATGGCCCCTGTCACCGCGCGCATGGCACGGGCGCTGCGCGCGGGGTGGCCGTGCGTCGCGCGCGCATGGCCCGTGTCACCGCGCGCATGGCACGGGCGCTGCGCGCGGGGTGGCCGTGCCTCGCGCGCACATGGCCAGTTTCACCGCGCGCATGGCAGTGGCGCTGCGCGCGGGGTGGACGAGCGTCGCGCGCGCATGGCCCGTGTCACCGCTCGCATGGCACGGGCGCTGCGCGCGGGGTGGCCGTGCGTCGCGCGCGCATGGCCCGTGTCACCGCGCGCATGGCACGGGCGCGGCGCGCGGGGTGGCCGGTGCCGCGCGCGCATGGCCCGTGTCACCGGGCGCATGGCACGGGCGCTGCGCCCTGGGTGGCCGTGCGTCGCGCGCGCATGGCCCGTGTCACCGCGCGCATGGCACGGGCGCTGCGCGCGGGGTGGCCGTGCGTCGCGCGGGCATGGCCCCTGTCACCGCGCGCATGGCAGGGGCGCTGCGCGCGGGTGGCCGTGCGTCGCGCACGCAAGGCCCGTGTCACCGCGCGCATGGCACGGGCGCTGCGCACTGGGTGGCCGTGCGCCGCGCGCGCATGGCCCGTGCCACCGCGCGCATGGCACGGGCGCTGCGCGCGGGGTGGCCGTGCGTCGCGCGCGCATGGCCCGTGTCACCGCGCGCATGGCACGGGCGCTGCGCGCGGGGTGGCCGTGCGTCGCGCGCGCATGGCCCGTGTCACCGGGCGCATGGCACGGGCGCTGCGCCCTGGGTGGCCGTGCGTCGCGCGCGCATGGCCCCTGTCACCGCGCGCATGGCACGGGCGCTGCGCGCGGGTGGCCGTGCGTCGCGCGCGCATGGACCCTGTCACCGCGCGCATGGCACGGGCGCTGCGCGCGGGGTGGCCGTGCGTCGCGCGCGCATGGACCCTGTCACCGCGCGCATGGCACGGGCGCTGCGCGCGGGTGCCGGTGCGTCGCGCGCGCATGGCCCGTGTCACCGGGCGCATGGCACGGGCGCTGCGCGCTGGGTGGCCGTGCGTCGCGCGCGCATGGCCCGTGCCACCGCGCGCATGGCACGGGCGCTGCGCGCGGGGTGGCCGTGCGTCGCGCGGGCATGGCCCCTGTCACCGCGCGCATGGCAGGGGCGCTGCGCGCGGGTGGCCGTGCGTCGCGCACGCAAGGCCCGTGTCACCGCGCGCATGGCGGAGCGCGGGGTGGCCGTGCGTCGCGCGCGCATGGCCCCTGTCACCGCGCGCATGGCACGGGCGCTGCGCCCTGGGTGGCCTTGCGTCGCGCGCGCATGGCCCCTGTCACCGCGCGCATGGCACGGGCGCTGCGCGCGGGTGGCCGTGCGTCGCGCGCGCATGGACCCTGCCACCGCGCGCATGGCACGGGCGCGGCGCGCGGGGTGGCCGTGCGTCGCGCGCGCATGGCCCGTGTCACCGCGCGCGGGGTGGCCGTGCGTCGCACGTGTCACCGCGCGCATGGCCCGTGTCACAGCGCGCGCATGGCCCCTGTCACAGCGCGCATGGCAAGGCGCTGCGCGCGGGGTGGCCGTGCGTCGCGCGCGCATGGCCCCTGGCACCGCGCGCATGGCACGGGCGCTGCGCGCGGGGTGGCCGTGCGTGGCGCGCGCATGGCCCGTGCCACCGCGCGCATGGCCCGTGCCACCGCGCGCATGGCACGGGCGCTGCGCGCGGGGTGGCCGTGCGTCGCGCGCGCATGGCCCGTGTCACCGCGCGCATGGCACGGGCGCTGCGCGCTGGGTGGCCTTGCGTCGCGCGCGCATGGCCCCTGTCACCGCGCGCATGGCACGGGCGCTGCGCGCGGGGTGGCCGTCCGTCGCGCGCGCATGGCCCGTGTCACCGCGCGCATGGCACGGGCGCTGCGCGCTGGGTGGCCGTGCGTCGCGCGCGCATGGCCCCTGTCACCGCGCGCAGGGCACGGGCGCTGCGCGCGGGGTGGCCGTGCGTCGCGCGCGCATGGCCCGTGCCACCGCGCGCATGGCACGGGCGCGGCGCGCGGGGTGGCCGTGCGTCGCGCGCGCATGGCACGGGCGCCGCGCGCGGGGTGGCCGTGCGTCGCGCGCGCATGGCCCGTGTCACCGCGCGCATGGCACGGGCGTGGCTCGCGCATGGCCCGTGTCACCGCGCGCATGGCACGGGCGGCGCGCGCGCATGGCCCGTGTCACAGCGCGCATGGCACGGGCGCTGCGCGCGGGGTGCCGGTGCATCGCGCGCGCATGGCCCGTGTCACCGCGCGCATGGCACGGGCGCTGGGCGCGGGGGGGCCGTGCGTCGCGCGCGCATGGCCCGTGTCACCGCGCGCATGGCACGGGCGCCGCGCGCGGGGTGGCCGTGCGTCGCGCGCGCATGGCCCGTGTCACCGCGCGCATGTCACGGGCGTCGCGCGCGCATGGCCCGTGTCACCGCGCGCATGGCACGGGCGCGGCGCGCGGGGTGGCCGTGCGTCGCGCGCGCATGGCCCGTGTCACCGCGCGCATGGCACGGGCGCCGCGCGCGGGGTGGCCGTGCGTCGCGCGCGCATGGCCCGTGCCACCGCGCGCATGGCACGGGCGTGGCGCGCGCATGGCCCGTGTCACCGCGCGCATGGCTCGGGCGTCGCGCGCGCATAGCCCGTGTCACAGCGCGCATGGCACGGGCGCTGCGCGCGGGGTGCCGGTGCATCGCGCGCGCATGGCCCCTGGTCACCGCGCGCATGGCCCGTGTCACAGCGCGCATGGCACGGGCGCTGCGCGCGGGGTGCCTGTGCATCGCGCGCGCATGGCCCGTGTCACCGCGCGCATGGCCCGTGTCACGGCGCGCATGGCACGGGCGCGGCGCGCGGGGTGGCCGTGCGTCGCGCGCGCATGGCCCGTGTCACCGCGCGCATGGCACGGGCGCGGCGCGCGGGGGGGGCGTCGCGCGCGCATGGCCCGTGTCACCGCGCGCATGTCACGGGCGTCGCGCGCGCATGGCCCGTGTCACCGCGCGCATGGCACGGGCGCCGCGCGCGGGGTGGCCGTGCGTCGCGCGCGCATGGCCCGTGCCACCGCGCGCATGGCACGGGCCATGCGCGCGCGGTGGCCGTGCGTCGCGCGCGCATGGCCCGTGCCACCGCGCGCATGGCACGGGCCATGCGCGCGGGTGGCCGTGCGTCGCGCGCGCTTGGCCCGTGCCACCGCGCGCATGGCACGGGCGCGGCGCCCAGCGCCCGTGCGACGTGCCCATGGTGTGAGATGATCGGGCGTTTTTTGATATTTCTTGGGGCAAATTGCTCCAAAATTCTTTAGATTTTATTCAAATAATTTTCCATAATTTTTTTCCTTTTTTCTGTATTTTTTCGTTATTTTTTTGAATTAAAATTAATTTTTAATATTTTTTTATTGTTAAAATATTCTATGATTTTTTTAATTTTTTTGGGTTGGTGAAAAAATCTGAAAAAAAAAGTATGTGATGCCCACGATTTTTCTATGAATTGTCATGTAAAGATCCAAAATTAAAAAAATCATTTGCTCAAAAAAAGTGGCGTACGCTTCTCGCACATTTCAATGTCTCCTCGTGCCGGGCCTAGAAAGGCTTAATAAGCACTTTAGGGGGGTGAGCTCTCTCCAGAGCTCTAGGCAAGCGAGACCCCGCGTGCGACATGAGCACCCGCACGCCCCAGTACCATGCGACATGCGCAGGTGCCCCCTCGCTCGACATGCCCGCCAAGGCGCCTGGTGGCCACCTCCGTGGGTGGCCGGCGGCCCACGGTGGCAGCCACCGGCCGTGCGCCTCCGGCGTGCATGAATGCCCACGCACGCGCGCTATGGCACACTTGCACGGGACACTGAGCAAGCGCGGCCCCGGGAGTCTGAGCGAGCAAGAGCG
>JBAMMX010000011.1:20932046-20937046 GCA_037126225.1 Dillenia turbinata | reverse complement strand
CTCCGATTCGCCCCTCCCCCCCCTCCGATCCTCCAAGTACTCCCGCCTTACCGGGAAGGGCCCGCCCGACCCCGCTTCCCCCGACACGGCATCTTTCCAAGTGCCGGAGACGCCGGTGCCGACTTTTGGGCCATCGCCGTGGCACGGCCCGTGCGACGGCGCGCATGTCCCGTGCGCTGCGCGCGGGGTGCCCGTGCCATGGGTGGGCCGCGCACGGCCCGAGCGGGGTGCCCGTGCGACGGGTCGTGCATGGCCCGTGCGTTGCGCCCGCTGACTTGCCGCACGCGGGCCATCGCACACGCCCATGGCCATGCCGCCGTGCGACGGGCGCGCACGGCATGGGCAGCACGGCCCGTGCGCTGCACGCGGGCGCCGGTGCGACGGGCGTGCGTGGCCCTTGCGACGGCTCGGCCCGCGTGCCGCTGGAAGATTTTTTCTGCCCCGCCGCCCATCTTTTCTTGGAGTCGTGCCTCGCTCCCCACACACCCGCCTTGTTTCTTGTGGGCCTTCCATGGGCCTAACGCGCTCTCCATTGAGATGTCTTCACTTTTTATCCCGAGCTGTTACGACTTTTGACCTTGAACTGGCCAAGGCCCATTGGGCCCAACACGATTCTCGAGTGTTTGAACTGATGCTCCTTTACCTTTCTCTCCCGCTCCATGCCTCGTGCATCGTGTTTGGGCCTCGGGCCCAACATCCGCTTCTTGGCCGTTTTGACTCCATTTCCTACCCTTTTCTCTCAAGCCCCGCGCCTTGTGCATCGTGGGGCTTTGCTCCTCGCATCCGTTTCTGATCGTTTTGACTCCACTTCCTACCCTTTTCTCTCACGTTTCGATTCTTGGGCACCGTGGGCCTTGTTCCTCGCCTGATCATTCGGTTTGACCGCGTGTGGATGACTCGTGCCACTGCACACGTGGTCTGTGCGGTGCGCCCGGGGTGCCCACACCGCTGTGTGTCGGCGTGTGCCCCGCACACATTTTCCGTGTGCCATTTCAAGATCTACTCGTGCATTTGCTTCCATTTTTTGTTTCAACGAGCTATTTTCAAATCCATTAGGATTGCTCAAGCACCCGTCCAAAATCCCCGCACCCACCCGAGACTCCTTCATACACGCCAGCCTTCGGCATGCCCCCATACATGCTCCGTGGGCTATCTCAAGATCCCCATGTGCTTTCGATGCCATTTTTGGTTTCCACGTGCCATTTTGGAAAAAAATTGGATCGCTCGATCCACTTTTACAAAATCCTCACATCCGCCCGAGGCTCCTTCATACACGTCAGCCTTCGGCATGCCCCCATACATGCTCCGTGGGCTATCTCAAGATCCCCATGTGCTTTCGATGCAATTTTTGGTTTCCACGTGCCATTTTGGAAACAAATTGGATTGCTCGAGCCACTTTTACTAAATCATCAACCCGCCGGGAGCTGCTTAATGCACGCATGGCCCGTGTCACCGCGCGCATGGCACGGGGGCTGCGCGCGGGGTGGCCGTGCGTCGCGCGAGCATGGCCCCTGTCACCGCGCGCATGGCAGGGGCGCTGCGCGCGGGGTGGCCGTGCGCCGCGCGCGCATGGCCCGTGTCACCGGGCGCATGGCACGGGCGCTGCGCACTGGGTGGCCGTGCGACGCGCGCGCATGGCCCCTGTCACCGCGCGCATGGCACGGGCGCTGCGCGCGGGGTGGCCGTGCGTCGCGCGCGCATGGCCCGTGTCACCGCGCGCATGGCACGGGCGCCGCGCGCGGGGTGGCCGTGCGGCGCGCGAGCATGGCCCCTGTCACCGCGCGCATGGCAAGGGCGCTGCGCGCGGGGTGGCCGTGCGTCGCGCGCGCATGGCCCGTGTCACCGGGCGCATGGCACGGGCGCTGCGCCCTGGGTGGCCGTGCGTCGCGCGCGCATGGCCCCTGTACCGCGCGCATGGCACGGGCGCTGCGCGCGGGGTGGCCGTGCGTCGCGCGCGCATGGACCCTGTCACCGCGCGCATGGCACGGGCGCTGCGCGCGGGTGGCCGTGCGTCGCGCGCGCATGGCCCGTGTCACCGGGCGCATGGCACGGGCGCTGCGCACTGGGTGGCCGTGCGTCGCGCGCGCATGGCCCCTGTCACCGCGCGCATGGCACGGGCGCTGCGCGCGGGGTGGCCGTGCGTCGCGCGCGCATGGCCCCTGTCACCGCGCGCATGGCACGGGCGCTGCGCGCGGGGTGGCCGTGCGTCGCGCGCGCATGGCCCGTGTCACCGCGCGCATGGCACGGGCGCTGCGCCCGGGTGGCCGTGCGTCGCGCGCGCATGGCCCCTGCCACCGCGCGCATGGCACGGGCGCTGCGCGCGGGTGGCCGTGCGTCGCGCGCGCATGACCCCTGGCACCGCGCGCATGGCACGGGCGCTGCGCGCGGTGTGGCCGTGCGTCGCGCGCGCATGGCCCCTGTCACCGCGCGCATGGCACGGGCGCTGCGCGCGGGTGGCCGTGCGCCGCGCGCGCATGGCCCGTGTCACCGCGCGCATGGCAAGGGCGCTGCGCGCGGGGTGGCCGTGCGTCGCGCGCGCATGGCCCGTGTCACCGGGCGCATGGCACGGGCGCTGCGCACTGGGTGGCCGTGCGTCGCGCGCGCATGGCCCCTGTCACCGCGCGCATGGCACGGGCGCTGCGCGCGGGGTGGCCGTGCGTCGCGCGCGCATGGCCCGTGTCACCGCGCGCATGGCACGGGCGCTGCGCGCGGGGTGGCCGTGCGTCGCGCGCGCATGGCCCCTGTCACCGCGCGCATGGCACGGGCGCTGCGCCCTGGGTGGCCGTGCGTCGCGCGCGCATGGCCCCTGTCACCGCGCGCATGGCACGGGCGCTGCGGGCGGGGTGGCCGTGCGTCGCGCGCGCATGGACCCTGTCACCGCGCGCATGGCACGGGCGCTGCGCGCGGGGTGGCCGTGCGTCGCGCGCGCATGGCCCGTGTCACCGCGCGCGGGGTGGCCGTGCGTCGCACGTGTCACCGCGCGCATGGCCCGTGTCACAGCGCGCGCATGGCCCCTGTCACAGCGCGCATGGCAAGGGCGCTGCGCGCGGGGTGGCCGTGCGTCGCGCGCGCATGGCCCGTGTCACCGCGCGCATGGCACGGGCGCTGCGCGCGGGGTGGCCGTGCGTCGCGCGCGCATGGCCCGTGCCACCGCGCGCATGGCCCGTGTCACCGCGCGCATGGCACGGGCGCTGCGCGCGGGGTGGCCGTGCGTCGCGCGCGCATGGCCCGTGTCACCGCGCGCATGGCACGGGCGCTGCGCGCTGGGTGGCCTTGCGTCGCGCGCGCATGGCCCCTGTCACCGCGCGCATGGCACGGGCGCTGCGCGCGGGGTGGCCGTCCGTCGCGCGCGCATGGCCCGTGTCACCGCGCGCATGGCACGGGCGCTGCGCGCTGGGTGGCCGTGCGTCGCGCGCGCATGGCCCCTGTCACCGCGCGCAGGGCACGGGCGCTGCGCGCGGGGTGGCCGTGCGTCGCGCGCGCATGGCCCGTGCCACCGCGCGCATGGCACGGGCGCGGCGCGCGGGGTGGCCGTGCGTCGCGCGCGCATGGCACGGGCGCCGCGCGCGGGGTGGCCGTGCGTCGCGCGCGCATGGCCCGTGTCACCGCGCGCATGGCACGGGCGTGGCTCGCGCATGGCCCGTGTCACCGCGCGCATGGCACGGGCGTCGCGCGCGCATGGCCCGTGTCACAGCGCGCATGGCACGGGCGCTGCGCGCGGGGTGCCGGTGCATCGCGCGCGCATGGCCCGTGTCACCGCGCGCATGGCACGGGCGCGGGGCGCGGGGTGGCCGTGCGTCGCGCGCGCATGGCCCGTGTCACCGCGCGCATGGCACGGGCGCTGCGCGCGGGGTGGCCGTGCGTCGCGCGCGCATGGCCCGTGTCACCGCGCGCATGTCACGGGCGTCGCGCGCGCATGGCCCGTGTCACCGCGCGCATGGCACGGGCGCGGCGCGCGGGGTGGCCGTGCGTCGCGCGCGCATGGCCCGTGTCACCGCGCGCATGGCACGGGCGCCGCGCGCGGGGTGGCCGTGCGCCGCGCGCGCATGGCCCGTGCCACCGCGCGCATGGCACGGGCGTGGCGCGCGCATGGCCCGTGTCACCGCGCGCATGGCTCGGGCGTCGCGCGCGCATAGCCCGTGTCACAGCGCGCATGGCACGGGCGCGGCGCGCGGGGTGCCGGTGCATCGCGCGCGCATGGCCCGTGTCACCGCGCGCATGGCCCGTGTCACAGCGCGCATGGCACGGGCGCTGCGCGCGGGGTGCCTGTGCATCGCGCGCGCATGGCCCGTGTCACCGCGCGCATGGCCCGTGTCACAGCGCGCATGGCACGGGCGCCGCGCGCGGGGGGCCGTGCGTCGCGCGCGCAAGGCCCTTGTCTCCGCGCGCATGGCACGGGCGCTGCGCGCGGGGGGCCGTGCGGCGCGCGCGCAAGGCCCGTGTCACCGCGCGCATGTCACGGCGCGCGCGCGCATGGCCCGTGTCACCGCGCGCATGGCACGGGCGCCGCGCGCGGGGTGGCCGTGCGTCGCGCGCGCATGGCCCGTGCCACCGCGCGCATGGCACGGGCCATGCGCGCGGGGTGGCCGTGCGGCGCGCGCGCATGGCCCGTGCCACCGCGCGCATGGCACGGGCCATGCGCGCGGGGTGGCCGTGCGTAGCGCGCGCATGGCCCGTGCCACCGCGCGCATGGCACGGGCGCGGCGCGCCCAGCGCCCGTGCGACGTGCCCATGGTGTGAGATGATCGGGCGTTTTTTGATATTTCTTGGGGCAAATTGCTCCAAAATTCTTTAGATTTTATTCAAATAATTTTCCATAATTTTTTTCCTTTTTTCTGTATTTTTTCGTTATTTTTTTGAATTAAAATTAATTTTTAATATTTTTTTATTGTTAAAATATTCTATGATTTTTTTAATTTTTTTGGGTTGGTGAAAAAATCTGAAAAAAAAGTATGTGATGCCCACGATTTTTCTATGAATTGTCATGTAAAGATCCAAAA
>JBAMMX010000011.1:20914546-20927046 GCA_037126225.1 Dillenia turbinata | reverse complement strand
CCGGTCCGCCGATCGGCCCGGGCACGGACCGACGCGGATCGCGGGTGCGCCCCGAGCCCGGGCCCCCGAAAAGCCCGCGCTTGACGCCCCCGCGACCGTGGCGAGCAGCGCGCGCCCTCGGCGTGTCCCGACACCCGCGCGCTCCGGCGCCGGCCAGCCGGGCTCCCCATTCGACCCGCCTTGAAACACGGACCAAGGAGTCCGACATGTGTGCGAGCCAACGGGCGAGCAAAACCCGTAAGGCGCAAGGAAGCCGACCGGCGGGACCCCCCGGGGCTGCACCGCCGACCGACCTTGGACCTCCCGAGAAGGGCCCGAGTGCGAGCACACTGCCGGGACCCGAAAGATGGTGAACTATGCCCGAGCGGGGCGGCCGCAGGAAACTCGTGGAGGCCCGCAGCGATACCGACGTGCAAATCGTTCGCCCGACTTGGGCATAGGGGCGAAAGACTAATCGAACCATCTAGTAGCCGGTTCCCTCCGAGCTTCCCCCAGATAGCCGGGAGCCCCTTCGAGTTCTACCGGGTAAAGCCAATGATTAGAGGCACCGGGGGCGCAACGCCTCGACCTATTCTCAAACTTTAAATAGGTAGGACGGCGCGGCTGCTCCGGTGAGCCGCGCCACGGAATCGAGAGCCCAAGTGGGCCATTTTTGGTAAGCGGAACCGGCGATGCGGGACGAACCGGAAGCCGGGTTACGGTGCCCAACCGCGCGCTAACCCGTAACCCACAAAGGGTGCCGGTCGATTAAGACAACAGACGGTGGGCATGGAAGTCGGAATCCGCTAAGGAGTGTGTAACAACTCACCTGCCGAAGCAACTAGCTCTGAAAATGGATGGCGCTAGCGCGCGACCCACACCCGGCCGCCGGGGCAAGGGCCATGCCCCGATGAGCAGGGAGGGCGCGGCGGTCGCCGCAAAACCCGGGCGCGAGCCCGGCGGAGCCGCCGTCGGTGCAGATCTTGGTGGTAGTAGCAAATACTCAAGTGAGAACTTTGAAGGCCGAAGAGGGGAAAGGTTCCATGTGAACGGCACTTGCACATGGGTTAGTCGACCCTAAGAGACGGGGGAAGCCCGTCCGATAGCGCCCGTGCGCGAGCTCGAAAGGGAATCGGTTGAAATACCCCGAACCGGGACGTGGCGGCCGACGGCAACGCTAGGGAGTCCGGAGACGCCGACGGGGGCCCCGGAAAGAGTTATCTTTCCGCCTAACGGCCCGCCCACCCCCGGAAACGGCTCACCGGAGGTAGGGTCCAGCGGCCGGAAGAGCACCGCACACCGCGCGGTGTCCGGTGCGCCCCGCCGACCCCCTGAAAATCCGGAGGACCGAGTGCCTCCCACGCCCTGGGCCGTACTCATAACCGCATCGGCCCCCAAGGTGAACAGCCTCTCGGTCGACGGAACAATGTAGGCAAGGGAAGTCGGCAAAACGGATCCGTAACCCCGGGAAAAGGATTGGCTCGAGGGCCGGGCACGGGGTCCGGGGCCCGAACCCGCCGGCTGCCGGCGGACTGCTCGAGCCGCACCGGCCGGCGAGAGCGGGTCGCCGCGTGCCGGCCGGGGGACGTACTGGGAACGGCCCCTGGGGCCTTCCCCGGCGCCGAATAGCCAACTCGGAACCGGTACGACAAGGGGAATCCGACCGCTTAATTAAAACAAAGCATTGCGATGGTCCCGCGGATGCCGACGCAATGTGATTTCCCGCCTGCTCGAATGCCAAAGCGAAGAAATTCAACCAAGCGCGGGTAAACGGCGGGAGTAACTATGACTCTCTTAAGGTAGCCAAATGCCTCGCCATCTAATTAGTGACGCGCATGAATGGATTAACGAGATTCCCACCGCCCCTGCCTACTATCCAAAGGAAACCACGCCAAGGGAACGGGCTTGGCACACCCGGGGAAAGAAGACCCCGTTGAGCTTGACTCTAGTCCGACTTTGTGAAATGACTTGAGAGGTGTAGGATAAGTGGGAGCCCCCGGCGAAAGTGAAATACCACTACTTTTAACGTTATTTTACTTATTCCGTGAACCGGAAGCGGGGCACGCCCTCCTTTTGTCCCAAGGCCCGCGCCGGCGGGCCGATCCGGCGGAAGACATTGTCGTGGGGAGTTTGGCGGGGCGGCACATCCGTTAAAAGATAACGCAGTGTCCTAAGACGAGCTCAACGAGAACAGAAATCTGTGGGAATGTAAGGGTAAAAGCTCGTTTGATTCTCGATTTCCAAGACGAATACGAACCGTGAAAGCGTGGCCTACCGATCCTTTAGCCCTTCGGAATTTGGAAGCTAGAGGTGCCGAAAAGTTACCACAGGATAACCGGCTTGTGGCAGCCAAGCGCTCATAGCGACGTTGCTTTTTGATCCTTCGATGCCGGCTCTTCCTATCATTGCGGCTGCACTCCGCCAAGTGCTGGATTGTTCACCCACCAATAGGGAACGTGAGCCGGGTTTAGACCGCCGTGAGACAAAGTAGTTTTACCCTCACCGACGACCGCGCCGCGATAGTAATTCAACCTAGTACGAGAGGAACCGCTGATTCGCACATTTGGTCATCGCGCTTGGCCGGAAAGCCGCGGGCGCGGCCACCGTGCGCAGGGATTATGACCGAACGCCCTAAGTCGAACCGCGCTAAAAACCGGCGCCCGCGCCCACCGCCCGCCGCCGCCCGCGCAGGGGCCTCCCGCCCCAAAGGCACGCGCCGTGGGCGCGCTGCCGCGGCCTGAGCGCCGCGCCGACCGCCCCGCAGCACCGCTTCACCGGGCGGCGGGCCGAATCCTTTGCGCACGACTTAAATACGCGACGGGGGATTGTAAGTGGCAGCAGTGGCCTTGCCGCCACGATCCACCGAGATCCAGCCCTCTGTCGCTCCGATTCGCCCCTCCCCCCCCTCCGATCCTCCAAGTACTCCTGCCTTACCGGGAAGGCCCGCCCGACCCCGCTTCCCCGACACGGCATCTTTCCAAGTGCCGGAGACGCCGGTGCCGACTTTTGGGCCATCGCCGTGGCACGGCCCGTGCGACGGCACGCATGTCCCGTGCGCCGCGCGCGGGGTGCCCGTGCCATGGGTGGGCCGCGCACGGCCCGAGCGGGGGTGCCCGTGCGACGGGTCGTGCATGGCCCGTGCGTTGCGCCCGCTGACTTGCCGCACGCGGGCCATCGCACACGCCCATGGCCATGCCGCCGTGCGACGGGCGCGCACGGCATGGGCAGCACGGCCCGTGCGCTGCACGCGGGCGCCGGTGCGACGGGCGTGCGTGGCCCTTGCGACGGCCCGGCCTCGCGTGCCGCTGGAAGATTTTTTCTGCCCCGCCGCCCATCTTTTCTCGAGTCGTGCCTCGCTCCCCACACACCCGCCTTGTTTCTTGTGGGCCTTCCATGGGCCTAACGCGTTCTCCATTGAGATGTCTTCACTTTTTATCCTGAAGTTGTTACGACTTTTTGACCTTGAACCGGCCAAGGCCCATTGGGCCCAATACAAGTATTCTCGAGTGCTCGAACTGATGCTCCTTTACCTTTCTCTCCCGCTCCATGCCTCGTGCATCGTGTTTGGGCCTCGGGCCCAACATCCGCTCTTGGCCGTTTTGACTCCATTTCCTACCCTTTTCCCTCAAGCCCCGCGCCTTGTGCATCGTGGGCTTTGTTCCTCGCATCCGTTTCTCGATCGTTTTGACTCCACTTCCTACCCTTTTCTCTCACGTTTCGATTCTTGGGCACCGTGGGCCTTGTTCCTCGCCTGATCACCGTGCATGACCGCGTGTGGATGACTCGTGCCACTGCACACGTGGTCTGTGCGGTGCGCCCGGGGTGCCCACACCGCTGTGTGTCGGCGTGTGCCCCGCACACATTTTCCGTGTGCCATTTCAAGATCTACTCGTGCATTTGCTTCCATTTTTTGTTTCAACGAGCTATTTTCAAATCCATTAGGATTGCTCGAAGCACCTATCCAAAATCCTCGCATCCGCCCGAGGCTCCTTCATACACGCCAACTTTCGGCATGCCCCCATACATGCTCCGTGGGCTATCTCAAGATCCCCATGTGCTTTCGATGCCATTTTTGGTTTCCACGTGCCATTTTGGAAAAAAATTGGATTGCTCGATCCACTTTTACAAAATCCTCACATCCGCCCGAGGCTCCTTCATACACGTCAGCCTTTCTGCATGCCCCCCATACATGCCCCGTGGGCTATCTCAAGATCCCCATGTGCTTTCGATGCAATTTTTGGTTTCCACGTGCCATTTTGGAAACAAATTGGATTGCTCGAGCCACTTTTACTAAATCATCAATTCTGCCTGGAGCTGCTTAATGCACGCATGGCCCGTGTCACCGCGCGCATGGCACGGGGGCTGCGCGCGGGGTGGCCGTGCGTCGCGCGAGCATGGCCCCTGTCACCGCGCGCATGGCAAGGGCGCTGCGCGCGGGGTGGCCGTGCGTCGCGCGCGCATGGCCCGTGTCACCGGGCGCATGGCACGGGCGCTGCGCACTGGGTGGCCGTGCGTCGCGCGCGCATGGCCCCTTTCACCGCGCGCATGGCACGGGCGCTGCGCGCGGGGTGGCCGTGCGTCGCGCGCGCATGGCCCGTGTCACCGCGCGCATGGCACGGGCGCCGCGCGCGGGGTGGCCGTGCGTCGCGCGGGCATGGCCCCTGTCACCGCGCGCATGGCAGGGGCGCTGCGCGCGGGTGGCCGTGGCGCCGCGCGCGCATGGCCCGTGTCACCGGGCGCATGGCACGGGCGCTGCGCCCGGGTGGCCGGGCGCCGCGCGCGCATGGCCCCTGTACCGCGCGCATGGCACGGGCGCCGCGCGCGGGGTGGCCGTGCGTCGCGCGCGCATGGACCCTGTCACCGCGCGCATGGCACGGGCGCTGCGCGCGGGGTGGCCGTGCGTCGCGCGCGCATGGCCCGTGTCACCGGGCGCATGGCACGGGCGCTGCGCACTGGGTGGCCGTGCGTCGCGCGCGCATGGCCCCTGTCACCGCGCGCATGGCACGGGCGCCGCGCGCGGGGTGGCGGTGCGCCGCGCGCGCATGGCCCGTGTCACCGCGCGCATGGCACGGGCGCTGCGCGCGGGGTGGCCGTGCGTCGCGCGCGCATGGCCCGTGTCACCGGGCGCATGGCACGGGCGCTGCGCCCTGGGTGGCCGTGCGTCGCGCGCGCATGGCCCCTGTCACCGCGCGCATGGCACGGGCGCTGCGCGCGGGGTGGCCGTGCGTCGCGCGCGCATGGACCCTGTCACCGCGCGCATGGCACGGGCGCTGCGCGCGGGGTGGCCGTGCGTCGCGCGCGCATGGACCCTGTCACCGCGCGCATGGCACGGGCGCTGCGCGCGGGGTGGCCGTGCGTCGCGCGCGCATGGCCCGTGTCACCGGGCGCATGGCACGGGCGCTGCGAACTGGGTGGCCGTGCGTCGCGCGCGCATGGCCCGTGTCACCGGGCGCATGGCACGGGCGCTGCGCCCTGGGTGGCCGTGCGTCGCGCGCGCATGGCCCCTGTCACCGCGCGCATGGCACGGGCGCTGCGCGCGGGTGGCCGTGCGTCGCGCGCGCATGGCCCGTGTCACCGCGCGCATGGCACGGGCGCTGCGCGCCGGGTTGCCGTGCGTCGCGCGCGCATGGCCCCTGTCACCGCGCGCATGGCACGGGCGCTGCGCCCTGGGTGGCCGTGCGTCGCGCGCGCATGGCCCCTGTCACCGCGCGCATGGCACGGGCGCTGCGCGCGGGGTGGCCGTGCGTCGCGCGCGCATGGACCCTGTCACCGCGCGCATGGCACGGGCGCGGCGCGCGGGG
Organism: Dillenia turbinata; assembly: GCA_037126225.1. Taxonomy (NCBI): domain Eukaryota; kingdom Viridiplantae; phylum Streptophyta; class Magnoliopsida; order Dilleniales; family Dilleniaceae; genus Dillenia; species Dillenia turbinata. Next base: position 20,921,266 of record JBAMMX010000011.1, on the reverse strand, counting down.
TGGCCGTGCGTCGCGCGCGCATGGCCCGTGTCACCGCGCGCGGGGTGGCCGTGCGTCGCACGTGTCACCGCGCGCATGGCCCGTGTCACAGCGCGCGCATGGCCCCTGTCACAGCGCGCATGGCAAGGGCGCTGCGCGCGGGGTGGCCGTGCGTCGCGCGCGCATGGCCCGTGTCACCGCGCGCATGGCACGGGCGCTGCGCGCGGGGTGGCCGTGCGTCGCGCGCGCATGGCCCGTGCCACCGCGCGCATGGCCCGTGTCACCGCGCGCATGGCACGGGCGCGGCGCGGGGTGGCCGTGCGTCGCGCGCGCATGGCCCGTGTCACCGCGCGCATGGCACGGGCGCTGCGCGCTGGGTGGCCTTGCGTAGCGCGCGCATGGCCCCTGTCACCGCGCGCATGGCACGGGCGCTGCGCGCGGGGTGGCCGTCCGTCGCGCGCGCATGGCCCGTGTCACCGCGCGCATGGCACGGGCGCTGCGCGCTGGGTGGCCGTGCGTCGCGCGCGCATGGCCCCTGCCACCGCGCGCAGGGCACGGGCGCTGCGCGCGGGGTGGCCGTGCGTCGCGCGCGCATGGCCCGTGCCACCGCGCGCATGGCACGGGCGCGGCGCGCGGGGTGGCCGTGCGTCGCGCGCGCATGGCACGGGCGCCGCGCGCGGGGTGGCCGTGCGTCGCGCGCGCATGGCCCGTGTCACCGCGCGCATGGCACGGGCGTGGCTCGCGCATGGCCCGTGTCACCGCGCGCATGGCACGGGCGTCGCGCGCGCATGGCCCGTGTCACAGCGCGCATGGCACGGGCGCTGCGCGCGGGGTGCCGGTGCATCGCGCGCGCATGGCCCGTGTCACCGCGCGCATGGCACGGGCGCGGGGCGCGGGGTGGCCGTGCGTCGCGCGCGCATGGCCCGTGTCACCGCGCGCATGGCACGGGCGCCGCGCGCGGGGTGGCCGTGCGTCGCGCGCGCATGGCCCGTGTCACCGCGCGCATGTCACGGGCGTCGCGCGCGCATGGCCCGTGTCACCGCGCGCATGGCACGGGCGCGGCGCGCGGGGTGGCCGTGCGCCGCGCGCGCATGGCCCGTGTCACCGCGCGCATGGCACGGGCGCCGCGCGCGGGGTGGCCGTGCGTCGCGCGCGCATGGCCCGTGCCACCGCGCGCATGGCACGGGCGTGGCGCGCGCATGGCCCGTGTCACCGCGCGCATGGCTCGGGCGTCGCGCGCGCATGGCCCGTGTCACAGCGCGCATGGCACGGGCGCCGCGCGCGGGGTGCCGGTGCATCGCGCGCGCATGGCCCGTGTCACCGCGCGCATGGCCCGTGTCACAGCGCGCATGGCACGGGCGCTGCGCGCGGGGTGCCGGTGCATCGCGCGCGCATGGCCCGTGTCACCGCGCGCATGGCCCGTGTCACAGCGCGCATGGCACGGGCGTGGCGCGCGCGGTGGCCGTGCGTCGCGCGCGCATGGCCCGTGTCACCGCGCGCATGGCACGGGCGTGGCGCGCGGGTGCCCGTGCGCCGCGGCCGCATGGCCCGTGTCACCGCGCGCATGTCACGGGCGTCGCGCGCGCATGGCCCGTGTCACCGCGCGCATGGCACGGGCGCCGCGCGCGGGTGGCCGGCGCGCGCGCATGGCCCGTGCCACCGCGCGCATGGCACGGGCCATGCGCGCGGGGTGGCCGTGCGTCGCGCGCGCATGGCCCGTGCCACCGCGCGCATGGCACGGGCCATGCGCGCGGGGTGGCCGTGCGTAGCGCGCGCATGGCCCGTGCCACCGCGCGCATGGCACGGGCGCGGCGCGCCCAGCGCCCGTGCGACGTGCCCATGGTGTGAGATGATCGGGCGTTTTTTGATATTTCTTGGGGCAAATTGCTCCAAAATTCTTTAGATTTTATTCAAATAATTTTCCATAATTTTTTTCCTTTTTTCTGTATTTTTTCGTTATTTTTTTGAATTAAAATTAATTTTTAATATTTTTTTATTGTTAAAATATTCTATGATTTTTTTAATTTTTTTGGGTTGGTGAAAAAATCTGAAAAAAAAGTATGTGATGCCCACGATTTTTCTATGAATTGTCATGTAAAGATCCAAAATTAAAAAAATCATTTGCTCAAAAAAAGTGGCGTACGATTCCTCAGACATTTCAATGTCTCCTCGTGCTGGGCCTAGAAAGGCATAATAAGCCCTTTAGGGGGGTGAGCTCTCTCAAGAGCTCTAGGCAAGCGAGACCCAGCGTGCGACATGAGCACCCGCACGCCCGAGTACCATGCGACATGCGAGGTGCCCCCTCGCTCGACATGCCCGCCCGGGCGCGCGGTGGCCGCCTCCGTGGGTGGCCGGCGGCCCACGGTGGCAGCCACCGGCCGTGCGCCGCCGGCGCGCGTGAATGCCCACGCACGCGCGCTATGGCACAATTGCACGGGGCACCGAGCGTGCGCGGCCCCTGGGAGTCTGAGCGAGCAAGAGCGAGGCCGACCGAGCGAGCGGGTGCAAGGAGAACCTAGCACACGGGAGCAAGGCCGCCCGAGCAATTGTGAGCGACGGCAACCGAGACCGGACGAGCAAGGTGCCCTGAACGTGGGCAAGCGAGGGCGACCGAACGCGCGCAAGCGAGGACAACCTAGTACGCATGCAAAATCGAGAGGGACAAACAAAGCATGCTGCTAGGGAGACCGAGCGAGCGGGCGCAAGGGAGCCTGAGCACGCGGACGCAAGCGACACCGCGCGAGCACCGGCAAGGGAGTCCGAGCGAGCAGGAGCGAGGCCGGCCGAGCAAGCGTGTGCAAGGGCAACCAAGCACACGCGAGCGAGGACGGGCGAGCGATTGCGAGCGAGGGCAACCGAGCACGGGCGAGCGAGGTGCCTCGAGCGTACGCAAGCGAAGGTTACCGAATGTACGCAAGCGAGGACGACCGAGCACGCATGCACACTCGAGATAGGCAAAGCATGCCGTTAGGAAGACCAAGCGAGCGGGCGCAAGGGAGTCCGAGCGCGCGGGCGCAAGGGACACCGAGCGAGCGCGGGTGAGGGAGTCCGAGCGAGCAAAAGCGAGGCCGGCCGAGCAAGCGTGTGCAAGGGCAACCAAGCACACGCGAGCGAGGCCGCCCGAGCGATTGCGAGCGAGGGCAACCGAGCGCGGGCGAGCGAGGTTTCCCGAGCGTGCGCAAGCGAGGGCAACCGAACGCACGCAAGCGAGGACGACCGAGCACGCATGCACGACCGAGATAGACAAAGCATGCTGCTAGGGAGACCGAGCGAGCGGGCACAAGGGAGTCCGAGCGCGCAAGCGCAAGGGACACCGTGCGGGTGTGGGCAAGGGAGCCCGAGCGAGCAGGAACGAGGCCGGCCGAGCAAGCATGTGCAAGGGCAACCAAGCACACGCGAGCAAGGCCGCCCGAGCGACTGTGAGCGAGGGCAACCGAGATCGGCGGAGGAAGGTGCACCGAGCGTGCGCAAGGGAGGGCGATCGGGCGCACGCAAGCGAGGGCGACCTAGGACGCATGCACACTCGAGACGGACAAAGCATGCTACTCGGCAGACCGAGCGAGCGGGCGCAAGGCAGTCCGAGCACGTGGGCAAACGAGCACAAAGTTGGGCATTTCCCTTGGGATACGAATGGTTGGCTCATTTTCGATGTTGGTTTTTCGTGCCTCACGGTGTTGTTTTCGCTGGCATTGGTGTGGTGGCATCACTCTAGCGACCTTGTCTCCGAGGATGTTTCTCGCCGGTGCTGGTGAATTCTAACGGTACGCAAAGGCATGTGAGTGGTATTTGGCACGCCACGATTTTGGGCCCGCCGCTTGCGCCGTGAACCATTATCGCCGTGCCTTTTCGCAAGAACCTCGGCATCTCAAGCCGGGCGCAAAGCGTGGTTCTTGTGTTCGTTACCCAATGTGAGGCATTTGCTGCCCATTGTGCGGATCGATCCCAAATCCCACGGCCCTTGGCCGTTGGGCCGACAAAGAAAGGCGGCAGTCCCTCGCCCACACGCACGCCCCTTAACAAAGTGTCGACGGACGAGGTGTGTTCCTTATTTTCTCGGATTCGAAGCCCCGTTGGGCATGAGGTTTGCAACCTTCATGGTTTTGCCCATTTTCGGTGAACGATTTGTCCCTCGATATGCACGAACGCCCCGCCTTGTCTCGAGTCCCCGACCCCGTCGGGGCTCCTCGGACAAAGTGAGGTATCGAAAAACGATGCTACCCGGCTGATCCCGCCGCAGTCATATGCTTGTCTCAAAGATTAAGCCATGCATGTGTGAGCATGAACTAATCCGGACCGTGAAACCGCGAATGGCTCATTAAATCGCTATAGTTTGTTTGACGGTACTTGCTACTCGGACAACCGTAGTAATCCTAGAGCCAATACGTGCACCAAACCCCGACTTCCGGAAGGGATGCATTTATTAGATAAAAGGCCGACGCGGGCTATGCCCGTGGCTCTGATGATTCATGATAACTCGACGGATCGCACGGCCTTAGCGCCGGCGACGCATCATTCAAATTTCTGCCCTATCAACTTTCGACGGTAAGGTATTGGCCTACCGTGGTATTGACGGGTGACGGAGAATTAGGGTTCGATTCCGGAGAGGGAGCCTGAGAAACGGCTACCACATCCAAGGAAGGCAGCAGGCGGGCAAATTACCCAATCCTGACACGGGGAGGTAGTGACAATAAATAACAATACCGGGCTCTTCGAGTCTGGTAATTGGAATGAGTACAAACTAAATCCCTTAACGAGGATCCATTGGAGGGCAAGTCCGGTGCCAGCAGCCGCGGTAATTCCAGCTCCAATAGCGTATATTTAAGTTGTTGCAGTTAAAAAGCTCGTAGTTGGACCTTGACGTGGGATGGCCGGTCCGCCTTGCGGTGTGCACCTGCCATCTCGCGCTACCGCCGGCGATACGCTCCCGGCCTTAACCGGCCGGGTCGTCCCACCGGTGACGTTACTTTGAAGAAATTAGAGTGCTCAAAGCAAGCCCAAGCTCGGATACATTAGCATGGGATAACATCATAGGATTCCGGCCCTATTGTGTTGGCCTTCGGGATCGGAGTAATGATTAACGGGACACTGGGGCATTCGTATTTCATAGTCGAGGTGAAATTCTTGGATTTATGAAAGACGAACAACCGCGAAAGCATTTGCCAAGGATGTTTTCATTAATCAAGAACGAAAGTCGGGGGCTCGAAGACGATCGTATACCGCCCTAGTCTCAACCATAAACGATGCCGACCGGTGATCGCCGGATGTTGCTTTTAGGACTCCGCCGGCACCTTATGAGAAATCAAAGTCTTTGGGTTCCGGGGGGAGTATGGTCGCAAGGCCGAAACTTAAAGGAATTGACGGAAGGGCACCACCAGGAGGGAGCCTCGCGGCTTAATTTGACTCAACACGGGGAAACTTACCCGTGTCCGGACATAGTAAGGATTGGACAGACCGAGAGCTCTTTCTTGATTCTATGGGTGGTGGTGCATGGTCGTTCTTAGTTGGTGGAGCGATCTGTCTGGTTAATTCCGATAACGAACGAGACCTCACCCGCTAACCAGCTATGCGGAGGCGATCCTCTCGCGGCCAGCTTCTTAGAGGGACCACGGCCTCCTAGGCCGCGGAAGCTTGAGGCAAAATGTGTCCGTGATGCCCTTAGATGCCCTAGGCCGCACGCGCGCCACACAGAAGAATTCAACGAGTCCATAGCCACGGCCGAAAGGTCCGGGTAATCTTTGAAATTTCATCGTGACGGGGATAGATCATTGCAATTGTTGGTCTTCAACGAGGAATTCCTAGTAAGCGCGAGTCACCGCCCCGCGCTGACTACGCCCCCGCCCTTTGTACACACCGCCCGTCGCTCCTACCGACCGAATGGTCCGGCGAAGTGCCCGGATCGCGGCGACGTGGGTGGGCCGCCGGCGACGCCGCGAGAAGTCCACCGAACCTTATCATTTAGAGGAAGGAGAAGTCGTAATAAGGTTTCCGTAGGTGAACCCGCGGAAGGATCATTGCCGGCTCCTCGCCCGACCGGACGACCCGCGAACTCGCTTATCTCGCATCGCGCGGGGCGAGGGAGAGGTGCCCGCCGGCACGGGCGCACGATCCTCTCCCCACGCCGGGGGTCCCGCGCCTCGCTTGCCCCCGCCAAACAACGAACCCCGGCACGAGTCGCGCCAAGGACCCACGAAAGAGGGCACGCCTCGCCGCACCCGGCCCCGGATCGCGAGCGGGAGGAGGGACGGCCCCGCACCGTAAATGAGCCAACGACTCTCGGCAACGGATATCTCGGCCTCGCATCGGCGAAGAACGTAGCGAAATGCGATACTTGGTGTGAATTGCGTGATCCCGTGAATCATCGAGCTTTTGAACGCAAGCCGCGCCCCGGCCATTAGGCCGAGGGCACGCCCGCCCGGGCGCCACGCATCGCGCCGCTCCTCCCCCGCCCCCTCCGGGGAGGGGAGGGGAGCGGAGATTGGCCTCCCGTGTGCCCGCACGCGGCCGGCCCAAATGCGAGCCCCCCACGGCCGAGCGCCACGGCAAGTGGTGGTTTTACAGTATCACTCGCCCCTCGCGAAAGCAAAGACGCCGCGCGCGACGGCCCCGTGCCGGGCTGGCCACCGTGACCCGTACCCACAGCCGACCCCGTGTCGGGCGGGATTACCCGCTGAACTTAAGCATATCAATAAGCGGAGGAAAAGAAACTTACGAGGATTCCCCTAGTAGCGGCGAGCGAACCGG
>JBAMMX010000011.1:20904546-20909546 GCA_037126225.1 Dillenia turbinata | reverse complement strand
CGCGCGAGCATGGCCCCTGTCACCGCGCGCATGGCAAGGGCGCTGCGCGCGGGGTGGCCGTGCGTCGCGCGCGCATGGCCCGTGTCACCGGGCGCATGGCACGGGCGCTGCGCCCTGGGTGGCCGTGCGTCGCGCGCGCATGGCCCCTGTACCGCGCGCATGGCACGGGCGCCGCGCGGGGTGGCCGTGCGTCGCGCGCGCATGGACCCTGTCACCGCGCGCATGGCACGGGCGCTGCGCGCGGGGTGGCCGTGCGTCGCGCGCGCATGGCCCGTGTCACCGGGCGCATGGCACGGGCGCTGCGCACTGGGTGGCCGTGCGTCGCGCGCGCATGGCCCCCGCCCCCGCGCGCATGGCACGGGCGCGGCGCGCGGGGTGGCCGTGCGTCGCGCGCGCATGGCCCGTGTCACCGCGCGCATGGCACGGGCGCTGCGCGCGCATGGCCGTGCGCCGCGCGCGCATGGCCCGTGTCACCGGGCGCATGGCACGGGCGCTGCGCCCTGGGTGGCCGTGCGTCGCGCGCGCATGGCCCCTGTCACCGCGCGCATGGCACGGGCGCCGCGCGCGGGGTGGCCGGGCGTCGCGCGCGCATGGACCCTGTCGCCGCGCGCATGGCACGGGCGCTGCGCGCGGGGTGGCCGTGCGTCGCGCGCGCATGGACCCCGCCACCGCGCGCATGGCACGGGCGCTGCGCGCGGGGTGCCGGTGCGTCGCGCGCGCATGGCCCGTGTCACCGGGCGCATGGCACGGGCGCTGCGCGCTGGGTGGCCGTGCGTCGCGCGCGCATGGCCCGTGCCACCGCGCGCATGGCACGGGCGCGGCGCGCGGGGTGGCCGTGCGCCGCGCGCGCATGGCCCCTGTCACCGCGCGCATGGCACGGGCGCTGCGCGCTGGGTGGCCGTGCGTCGCGCGCGCATGGCCCGTGTCACCGCGCGCATGGCACGGGCGCTGCGCGCGGGGTGGCCGTGCGTCGCGCGCGCATGGCCCCTGTCACCGCGCGCATGGCACGGGCGCTGCGCCCTGGGTGGCCGTGCGTCGCGCGCGCATGGCCCCTGTCACCGCGCGCATGGCACGGGCGCTGCGCGCGGGGTGGCCGTGCGTCGCGCGCGCATGGACCCTGTCACCGCGCGCATGGCACGGGCGCGGCGCGCGGGGTGGCCGGGCGGCGCGCGCGCATGGCCCGTGTCACCGCGCGGGGGGTGGCCGTGCGCCGCACGTGTCACCGCGCGCATGGCCCGTGTCACAGCGCGCGCATGGCCCCTGTCACAGCGCGCATGGCAAGGGCGCTGCGCGCGGGGTGGCCGTGCGTCGCGCGCGCATGGCCCGTGTCACCGCGCGCATGGCACGGGCGCTGCGCGCGGGGTGGCCGTGGGTCGCGCGCGCATGGCCCCTGTCACCGCGCGCATGGCCCGTGTCACCGCGCGCATGGCACGGGCGCTGCGCGCGGGGTGGCCGTGCGTCGCGCGCGCAAGGCCCGTGTCTCCGCGCGCATGGCACGGGCGCTGCGCGCCGGGGCCTTGCGTAGCGCGCGCATGGCCCCTGTCACCGCGCGCATGGCACGGGCGCTGCGCGCGGGGTGGCCGTCCGTCGCGCGCGCATGGCCCGTGTCACCGCGCGCATGGCACGGGCGCTGCGCGCTGGGTGGCCGTGCGTCGCGCGCGCATGGCCCCTGTCACCGCGCGCAGGGCACGGGCGCTGCGCGCGGGTGGCCGTGCGTCGCGCGCGCATGGCCCGTGCCACCGCGCGCATGGCACGGGCGCGGCGCGCGGGGTGGCCGTGCGTCGCGCGCGCATGGCACGGGCGCCGCGCGCGGGGTGGCCGTGCGTCGCGCGCGCATGGCCCGTGTCACCGCGCGCATGGCACGGGCGTGGCTCGCGCATGGCCCGTGTCACCGCGCGCATGGCACGGGCGCCGCGCGCGCATGGCCCGTGTCACAGCGCGCATGGCACGGGCGCTGCGCGCGGGGTGCCGGTGCATCGCGCGCGCATGGCCCGTGTCACCGCGCGCATGGCACGGGCGCTGGGCGCGGGGTGGCCGTGCGTCGCGCGCGCATGGCCCGTGTCACCGCGCGCATGGCACGGGCGCCGCGCGCGGGGGGGCCGTGCGGCGCGCGCGCATGGCCCGTGTCACCGCGCGCCGCGCGCGCATGGCCCGTGTCACCGCGCGCATGGCACGGGCGCGGCGCGCGGGGTGGCCGTGCGTCGCGCGCGCATGGCCCGTGTCACCGCGCGCATGGCACGGGCGCCGCGCGCGGGGTGGCCGTGCGTCGCGCGCGCATGGCCCGTGCCACCGCGCGCATGGCACGGGCGTGGCGCGCGCATGGCCCGTGTCACCGCGCGCATGGCTCGGGCGGCGCGCGCGCATGGCCCGTGTCACAGCGCGCATGGCACGGGCGCGGCGCGCGGGGTGCCGGTGCATCGCGCGCGCATGGCCCGTGTCACCGCGCGCATGGCCCGTGTCACAGCGCGCATGGCACGGGCGCTGCGCGCGGGGTGCCGGTGCATCGCGCGCGCATGGCCCGTGTCACCGCGCGCATGGCCCGTGTCACAGCGCGCATGGCACGGGCGCCGCGCGCGGGGTGGCCGTGCGCCGCGCGCGCATGGCCCGTGTCACCGCGCGCATGGCACGGGCGCGGCGCGCGGGGTGGCCGTGCGTCGCGCGCGCATGGCCCGTGTCACCGCGCGCATGTCACGGGCGTCGCGCGCGCATGGCCCGTGTCACCGCGCGCATGGCACGGGCGCCGCGCGCGGGGTGGCCGTGCGTCGCGCGCGCATGGCCCGTGCCACCGCGCGCATGGCACGGGCCATGCGCGCGGGGTGGCCGTGCGTCGCGCGCGCATGGCCCGTGCCACCGCGCGCATGGCACGGGCCATGCGCGCGGGGTGGCCGTGCGTAGCGCGCGCATGGCCCGTGCCACCGCGCGCATGGCACTGGCGCGGCGCGCCCAGCGCCCGTGCGACGTGCCCATGGTGTGAGATGATCGGGCGTTTTTTGATATTTCTTGGGGCAAATTGCTCCAAAATTCTTTAGATTTTATTCAAATAATTTTCCATAATTTTTTTCCTTTTTTCTGTATTTTTTCGTTATTTTTTTGAATTAAAATTAATTTTTAATATTTTTTTATTGTTAAAATATTCTATGATTTTTTTAATTTTTTTGGGTTGGTGAAAAAATCTGAAAAAAAAGTATGTGATGCCCACGATTTTTCTATGAATTGTCATGTAAAGATCCAAAATTAAAAAAATCATTTGCTCAAAAAAAGTGGCGCACGTTTCCCGCACATTTCAATGTCTCCTCGTGCTGGGCCTAGAAAGGCTTAATAAGCTCTTTAGGGGGGTGAGCTCTCTCAAGAGCTCTAGGCAAGCGAGACCCTGCGTGCGACATGAGCACCCGCACGCCCGAGTACCATGCGACATGCGAGGTGCGCACCTACGGGGGTGGCTCGACATGCTCGCCCAGGGCGCGCGGTGGCCGCCTCCGTGGGTGGCCGGCGGCCCACGGTGGCAGCCACCGGCCGTGCGCCGCCGGCGCGCGTGAATGCCCACGCACGCGCGCTATGGCACAATTGCACGGGGCACCGAGCAAGCGCGGCCCTGGGAGTCTGAGCGAGCAAGAGCGAGGCCGACCGAGCGAGCGGGTGCAAGGAGAACCTAGCACACGTGAGCAAGGCCGCCCGAGCAACCGCGAGCGACGGCAACCGAGACCGGACGAGCAAGGTGCCCTGAACGTGGGCAAGCGAGGGCGACCGAACGCGCGCAAGCGAGGACAACCTAGTACGCATGCAAAATCGAGAGGGACAAACAAAGCATGCTGCTAGGGAGACCGAGCGAGCGGGCGCAAGGGAGTCTGAGCACGCGGACGCAAGCGACACCGCGCGAGCACCGGCAAGGGAGTCCGAGCGAGCAGGAGCGAGGCCGGCCGAGCAAGCGTGTGCAAGGGCAACCAAGCACACGCGAGCGAGGACGGGCGAGCGATTGCGAGCGAGGGCAACCGAGCACGGGCGAGCGAGGTGCCTCGAGCGTACGCAAGCGAAGGTTACCGAATGTACGCAAGCGAGGACGACCGAGCACGCATGCACAATCGAGAAAGGCAAAGCATGCTGTTAGGAAGACCAAGCGAGCGGGCGCAAGGGAGTCCGAGCGCGCGGGCGCAAGGGACACCGAGCGAGCGCGGGTGAGGGAGTCCGAGCGAGCAAAAGCGAGGCCGGCCGAGCAAGCGTGTGCAAGGGCAACCAAGCACACGCGAGCGAGGCCGCCCGAGCGATTGCGAGCGAGGGCAACCGAGCGCGGGCGAGCGAGGCTTCCCGAGCGTGCGCAAGCGAGGGCAACCGAACGCACGTAAGCGAGGACGACCGAGCACGCATGCACGACCGAGATAGACAAAGCATGCAGCTAGGGAGACCGAGCGAGCGGGCACAAGGGAGTCCGAGCGCGCAAGCGCAAGGGACACCGTGCGGGTGTGGGCAAGGGAGCCCGAGCGAGCAGGAACGAGGCCGGCCGAGCAAGCATGTGCAAGGGCAACCAAGCACACGCGAGCAAGGCCGCCCGAGCGACTGTGAGCGGGGGCAACCGAGACTGGCCGAGCAAGGCGTACCGAGTGTGCGCAAGCGAGGGCGATCGAGCGCACGCAAGCGAGGGCGACCGAGGACGCATGCACAATCGAGACGGACAAAGCATGCTACTCGGCAGACCGAGCGAGCGGGCGCAAGGCAGTCCGAGCACGTGGGCAAACGAGTACAAAGTTGGGCATTTCCCTTGGGATACGAATGGCTGGCTCATTTTCGATGTTGGTTTTTCGTGCCTCACGGTGTTGTTTTCGCCGGCATTGGTGTGGTGGCATCACTCTAGGGACCTTGCCTCCGAGGATGTTTCTCGCCGGTGCTGGTGAATTCTAACGGTACGCAAAGGCATGTGAGTGGTATTTGGCACGCCACGATTTTGGGCCCGCCGCTTGCGCCGTGAACCATTATCGCCGTGCCTTTTCGCAAGAACCCCGGCATCT
>JBAMMX010000011.1:20894546-20897046 GCA_037126225.1 Dillenia turbinata | reverse complement strand
GATTGCTCGAGCCACTTTTACTAAATCATCAACCCGCCTGGAGCTGCTTAATGCACGCATGGCCCGTGTCACCGCGCGCATGGCACGGGCGCGGCGCGCGGGGTGGCCGTGCGTCGCGCGGGCAGGGCCCGTGTCACCGCGCGCATGGCACGGGCGCAGCGCGCGGGGTGGCCGTGCGTCGCGCGCGCATGGCCCGTGTCACCGGGCGCATGGCACGGCGCCGCACCGGCACTGGGTGGCCGTGCGTCGCGCGCGCATGGCCCCTGTCACCGCGCGCATGGCACGGGCGCCGCGCGCGGGGTGGCCGTGCGTCGCGCGCGCATGGCCCGTGTCACCGCGCGCATGGCACGGGCGCAGCGCGCGGGTGGCCGTGCGCCGCGCGAGCATGGCCCCTGCCACCGCGCGCATGGCAAGGGCGCTGCGCGCGGGGTGGCCGTGCGTCGCGCGCGCATGGCCCGTGTCACCGGGCGCATGGCACGGGCGCTGCGCCCTGGGTGGCCGTGCGTCGCGCGCGCATGGCCCCTGTACCGCGCGCATGGCACGGGCGCTGCGCGCGGGGTGGCCGTGCGCCGCGCGCGCATGGACCCTGTCACCGCGCGCATGGCACGGGCGCTGCGCGCGGGGTGGCCGTGCGTCGCGCGCGCATGGCCCGTGTCACCGGGCGCATGGCACGGGCGCTGCGCACTGGGTGGCCGTGCGTCGCGCGCGCATGGCCCCTGTCACCGCGCGCATGGCACGGGCGCCGCGCGCGGGGTGGCCGTGCGTCGCGCGCGCATGGCCCGTGTCACCGCGCGCATGGCACGGGCGCTGCGCGCGGGTGGCCGTGCGTCGCGCGCGCATGGCCCGTGTCACCGGGCGCATGGCACGGGCGCTGCGCCCGGGGTGGCCGTGCGTCGCCCGCGCCTGGCCCCCGCCACCGCGCGCATGGCACGGGCGCTGCGCGCGGGCTGGCCGTGCGTCGCGCGCGCATGGACCCTGTCACCGCGCGCATGGCACGGGCGCTGCGCGCGGGGTGGCCGTGCGTCGCGCGCGCATGGACCCTGTCACCGCGCGCATGGCACGGGCGCTGCGCGCGGGGTGGCCGTGCGTCGCGCGCGCATGGCCCGTGTCACCGGGCGCATGGCACGGGCGCTGCGCGCGGGGTGGCCGTGCGTCGCGCGCGCATGGCCCGTGTCACCGGGCGCATGGCACGGGCGCTGCGCCCTGGGTGGCCGTGCGTCGCGCGCGCATGGCCCCTGTCACCGCGCGCATGGCACGGGCGCTGCGCGCGGGGTGGCCGTGCGTCGCGCGCGCATGGCCCGTGTCACCGCGCGCATGGCACGGGCGCTGCGCGCGGGGTGGCCGTGCGTCGCGCGCGCATGGCCCCTGTCACCGCGCGCATGGCACGGGCGCTGCGCCCTGGGTGGCCGTGCGTCGCGCGCGCATGGCCCCTGCCACCGCGCGCATGGCACGGGCGCTGCGCGCGGGGTGGCCGTGCGTCGCGCGCGCATGGACCCTGTCACCGCGCGCATGGCACGGGCGCGGCGCGCGGGGTGGCCGTGCGTCGCGCGCGCATGGCCCGTGTCACCGCGCGCGGGGTGGCCGTGCGTCGCACGTGTCACCGCGCGCATGGCCCCTGTCACAGCGCGCATGGCCCCCGCCACAGCGCGCATGGAAGGGCGCGCGCGCGCGGTGGCCGTGCGTCGCGCCCGCATGGCCCGTGTCACCGCGCGCATGGCACGGGCGCTGCGCGCGGGTGGCCGTGTCGCGCGCGCATGGCCCGTGCCACCGCGCGCATGGCCCGTGTCACCGCGCGCATGGCACGGGCGCTGCGCGCGGGGTGGCCGTGCGTCGCGCGCGCATGGCCCGTGTCACCGCGCGCATGGCACGGGCGCTGCGCGCTGGGTGGCCTTGCGTAGCGCGCGCATGGCCCCTGTCACCGCGCGCATGGCACGGGCGCTGCGCGCGGGGTGGCCGTCCGTCGCGCGCGCATGGCCCGTGTCACCGCGCGCATGGCACGGGCGCTGCGCGCTGGGTGGCCGTGCGCCGCGCGCGCATGGCCCCTGTCACCGCGCGCAGGGCACGGGCGCTGCGCGCGGGGTGGCCGTGCGTCGCGCGCGCATGGCCCGTGCCACCGCGCGCATGGCACGGGCGCGGCGCGCGGGGTGGCCGTGCGTCGCGCGCGCATGGCACGGGCGCCGCGCGCGGGGTGGCCGTGCGTCGCGCGCGCATGGCCCGTGTCACCGCGCGCATGGCACGGGCGTGGCTCGCGCATGGCCCGTGTCACCGCGCGCATGGCACGGGCGTCGCGCGCGCATGGCCCGTGTCACAGCGCGCATGGCACGGGCGCTGCGCGCGGGGTGCCGGTGCATCGCGCGCGCATGGCCCGTGTCACCGCGCGCATGGCACGGGCGCGGGGCGCGGGGTGGCCGTGCGTCGCGCGCGCATGGCCCGTGTCACCGCGCGCATGGCACGGGCGCCGCGCGGGGTGGCCGTGCGTCGCGCGCGCATGGCCCGTGTC
>JBAMMX010000011.1:20879546-20884546 GCA_037126225.1 Dillenia turbinata | reverse complement strand
ACTCGTGCATTTGCTTCCATTTTTTGTTTCAACGAGCTATTTTCAAATCCATTAGGATTGCTCGAAGCACCTGTCCAAAATCCTCGCATCCGCCCGAGGCTCCTTCATACACGATACTCTTCGGCATGCCCCCATACATGCTCCGTGGGCTATCTCAAGATCCCCATGTGCTTTCGATGCCATTTTTGGTTTCCACGTGCCATTTTGGAAAAAAATTGGATCGCTCGATCCACTTTTACAAAATCCTCACATCCGCCCGAGGCTCCTTCATACACGTCAGCCTTCGGCATGCCCCCATACATGCTCCGTGGGCTATCTCAAGATCCCCATGTGCTTTCGATGCAATTTTTGGTTTCCACGTGCCATTTTGGAAACAAATTGGATTGCTCGAGCCACTTTTACTAAATCATCAACCCGCCCGGAGTCGCTCATGCACGCACGGCCCGTGTCACCGCGCGCATGGCACGGGGCTGCGCGGGGGGTGGCCGTGCGCGCGCGAGCATGGCCCCCGACCGCGCGCATGGCAAGGGGCGCTGCGCGCGGGTGGCCGCGTCGCGCGCGCATGGCCCGTGTCACCGGGCGCATGGCACGGGCGCTGCGCACTGGGTGGCCGTGCGTCGCGCGCGCATGGCCCCTTTCACCGCGCGCATGGCACGGGCGCTGCGCGCGGGGTGGCCGTGCGTCGCGCGCGCATGGCCCGTGTCACCGCGCGCATGGCACGGGCGCTGCGCGCGGGGTGGCCGTGCGTCGCGCGAGCATGGCCCCTGTCACCGCGCGCATGGCAAGGGCGCTGCGCGCGGGGTGGCCGTGCGTCGCGCGCGCATGGCCCGTGTCACCGGGCGCATGGCACGGGCGCTGCGCCCTGGGTGGCCGTGCGTCGCGCGCGCATGGCCCCTGTACCGCGCGCATGGCACGGGCGCTGCGCGCGGGGTGGCCGTGCGTCGCGCGCGCATGGACCCTGTCACCGCGCGCATGGCACGGGCGCTGCGCGCGGGGTGGCCGTGCGTCGCGCGCGCATGGCCCGTGTCACCGGGCGCATGGCACGGGCGCTGCGCACTGGGTGGCCGTGCGTCGCGCGCGCATGGCCCCTGTCACCGCGCGCATGGCACGGGCGCTGCGCGCGGGGTGGCCGTGCGTCGCGCGCGCATGGCCCGTGTCACCGCGCGCATGGCACGGGCGCTGCGCGCGGGGTGGCCGTGCGTCGCGCGCGCATGGCCCGTGTCACCGGGCGCATGGCACGGGCGCTGCGCCCTGGGTGGCCGTGCGTCGCGCGCGCATGGCCCCTGCCACCGCGCGCATGGCACGGGCGCTGCGCGCGGGGTGGCCGTGCGTCGCGCGCGCATGGACCCTGTCACCGCGCGCATGGCACGGGCGCTGCGCGCGGGGTGGCCGTGCGTCGCGCGCGCATGGACCCTGTCACCGCGCGCATGGCACGGGCGCTGCGCGCGGGGTGGCCGTGCGTCGCGCGCGCATGGCCCGTGTCACCGGGCGCATGGCACGGGCGCTGCGCGCGGGGTGGCCGTGCGTCGCGCGCGCATGGCCCGTGTCACCGGGCGCATGGCACGGGCGCTGCGCCTGGGTGGCCGGGTGTCGCGCGCGCATGGCCCCTGTCACCGCGCGCATGGCACGGGCGCTGCGCGCGGGTGGCCGTGCGTCGCGCGCGCATGGCCCGTGTCACCGCGCGCATGGCACGGGCGCTGCGCGCGGGGTGGCCGTGCGGCGCGCGCGCATGGCCCCTGTCACCGCGCGCATGGCACGGGCGCTGCGCCCTGGGTGGCCGTGCGTCGCGCGCGCATGGCCCCTGTCACCGCGCGCATGGCACGGGCGCTGCGCGCGGGGTGGCCGTGCGTCGCGCGCGCATGGACCCTGTCACCGCGCGCATGGCACGGGCGCGGCGCGCGGGGTGGCCGTGCGTCGCGCGCGCATGGCCCGTGTCACCGCGCGCGGGGTGGCCGTGCGTCGCACGTGTCACCGCGCGCATGGCCCGTGTCACAGCGCGCGCATGGCCCCGTCACAGCGCGCATGGCAGGGCGCTGCGCGCGGGTGGCCGTGCGCGCGCGCGCATGGCCCGTGTCACCGCGCGCATGGCACGGGCGCTGCGCGCGGGGTGGCCGTGCGTAGCGCGCGCATGGCCCGTGCCACCGCGCGCATGGCCCGTGCCACCGCGCGCATGGCACGGGCGCGGCGCGCGGGTGGCTGCGTCGCGCGCGCCTGGCCCGTGTCACCGCGCGCATGGCACGGGCGCTGCGCGCTGGGTGGCCTTGCGTAGCGCGCGCATGGCCCCCGTCACCGCGCGCATGGCACGGCGCTGCGCGCGGGTGGCCGTCCGTCGCGCGCGCATGGCCCGTGTCACCGCGCGCATGGCACGGGCGCTGCGCGCTGGGTGGTGCGTCGCGCGCGCATGGCCCCTGTCACCGCGCGCGGGGCACGGCGCTGCGCGCGGGTGGCCGTGCGTCGCGCGCGCATGGCCCGTGCCACCGCGCGCATGGCACGGGCGCGGCGCGCGGGGTGGCCGTGCGTCGCGCGCGCATGGCACGGGCGCCTCGCGCGGGGTGGCCGTGCGTCGCGCGCGCATGGCCCGTGTCACCGCGCGCATGGCACGGGCGTGGCTCGCGCATGGCCCGTGTCACCGCGCGCATGGCACGGGCGTCGCGCGCGCATGGCCCGTGTCACAGCGCGCATGGCACGGGCGCTGCGCGCGGGGTGCCGGTGCATCGCGCGCGCATGGCCCGTGTCACCGCGCGCATGGCACGGGCGCTGGGCGCGGGGTGGCCGTGCGTCGCGCGCGCATGGCCCGTGTCACCGCGCGCATGGCAGGGGCGCCGCGCGCGGGGTGGCCGTGCGTCGCGCGCGCATGGCCCGTGTCACCGCGCGCATGTCACGGGCGTCGCGCGCGCATGGCCCGTGTCACCGCGCGCATGGCACGGGCGCGGCGCGCGGGGTGGCCGTGCGTCGCGCGCGCATGGCCCGTGTCACCGCGCGCATGGCACGGGCGCCGCGCGCCGGGGTGTCGTGCGTCGCGCGCGCATGGCCCGTGCCACCGCGCGCATGGCACGGGCGTGGCTCGCGCATGGCCCGTGTCACCGCGCGCATGGCACGGCCGTCGCGCGCGCATGGCCCGTGCCACAGCGCGCATGGCACTGGCGCTGCGCGCGGGGTGCCGGTGCATCGCGCGCGCATGGCCCGTGTCACCGCGCGCATGGCCCGTGTCACAGTGCGCCGGGCACGGCCGCTGCGCGCGGGGTGCCGGTGCATCGCGCGCGCATGGCCCGTGTCACGGCGCGCATGGCCCGTGTCACAGCGCGCATGGCGGGCGCGGCGCGGGTGGGGGGGGGCCGGCGCGCGCATGGCCCGTGTCACCGCGCGCATGGCCGGGCGCGCGCGCGGGGTGGCCGTTCGTCGCGCGCGCATGGCCCGTGTCACCGCGCGCATGTCACGGGCGGCGCCCGCGCATGGCCCGTGTCACCGCGCGCATGGCACGGGCGCGCGCGCGGGTGGCGTGCGCGCGCGCATGGCCCGTGCCACCGCGCGCATGGCACGGGCCATGCGCGCGGGGTGGCCGTGCGTCGCGCGCGCATGGCCCGTGCCACCGCGCGCATGGCACGGGCCATGCGCGCGGGGTGGCCGTGCGTAGCGCGCGCATGGCCCGTGCCACCGCGCGCATGGCACGGGCGCCGCGCGCCCAGCGCCCGTGCGACGTGCCCATGGTGTGAGATGATCGGGCGTTTTTTGATATTTCTTGGGGCAAATTGCTCCAAAATTCTTTAGATTTTATTCAAATAATTTTCCATAATTTTTTTCCTTTTTTCTGTATTTTTTCGTTATTTTTTTGAATTAAAATTAATTTTTAATATTTTTTTATTGTTAAAATATTCTATGATTTTTTTTAATTTTTTTGGGTTGGTGAAAAAATCTGAAAAAAAAGTATGTGATGCCCACGATTTTTCTATGAATTGTCATGTAAAGATCCAAAATTAAAAAAATCATTTGCTCAAAAAAAGTGGCGTACGTTTCCTCAGACATTTCAATGTCTCCTCGTGCTGGGCCTAGAAAGGCTTAATAAGCTCTTTAGGGGGGTGAGCTCTCTCAAGAGCTCTAGGCAAGCGAGACCCTGCGTGCGACATGAGCACCCGCACGCCCGAGTACCATGCGACATGCGAGGTGCCCCCCTGCCTCGACATGTTCGCCCAAGGCGCGCGGTGGCCGCCTCCGTGGGTGGCCGGCGGCCCACGGTGGCAGCCACCGGCCGTGCGCCGCCGGCGCGCGTGAATGCCCACGCACGCGCGCTATGGCACAATTGCACGGGGCACCGAGCGAGCGCGGCCCTGGGAGTCTGAGCGAGCAAGAGCGAGGCCGACCGAGCGAGCGGGTGCAAGGAGAACCTAGCACACGTGAGCAAGGCCGCCCGAGCAATTGTGAGCGACGGCAACCGAGACCGGACGAGCAAGGTGCCCTGAACGTGGGCAAGCGAGGGCGACCGAACGCGCGCAAGCGAGGACAACCTAGTACGCATGCAAAATCGAGAGGGACAAACAAAGCATGCTGCTAGGGAGACCGAGCGAGCGGGCGCAAGGGAGTCTGAGCACGCGGACGCAAGCGACACCGCGCGAGCACCGGCAAGGGAGTCCGAGCGAGCAGGAGCGAGGCCGGCCGAGCAAGCGTGTGCAAGGGCAACCAAGCACACGCGAGCGAGGACGGGCGAGCGATTGCGAGCGAGGGCAACCGAGCACGGGCGAGCGAGGTGCCTCGAGCGTACGCAAGCGAAGGTTACCGAATGTACGCAAGCGAGACCGACCGAGCACGCATGCACAAACGAGATAGGCAAAGCATGCTGTTAGGAAGACCAAGCGAGCGGGCGCAAGGGAGTCCGAGCGCGCGGGCGCAAGGGACACCGAGCGAGCGCGGGTGAGGGAGTCCGAGCGAGCAAAAGCGAGGCCGGCCGAGCAAGCGTGTGCAAGGGCAACCAAGCACACGCGAGCGAGGCCGCCCGAGCGATTGCG
>JBAMMX010000011.1:20867046-20869546 GCA_037126225.1 Dillenia turbinata | reverse complement strand
GCGCGCATGGCACGGGCGCTGCGTGGCCGTCGCGCATGGCCCGTGTCACCGCGCGCATGGCACGGGCGCTGCCCTTGGCCGTGCTCGCGATGGCCCTGTCACCGCCGGGCGCGGCGCGCGGGGTGGCCGTCGCGCATGGCCCGTGCCACCGCGCGCATGGCCGGGCGCGCGCGGTGGCCGGTCGCGCCCAGGGCGCCGCGGGTGCGTCGCGCGCGCATGGCCCGTGTCACCGCGCGCATGGCACGGGCGGGGCTCGCGCATGGCCCGTGTCACCGCGCGCATGGCACGGGCGTCGCGCGCGCATGGCCCGTGTCACAGCGCGCATGGCACGGGGTTGGGCGTCGCTGCGGGCGCCGGTGCATCGCGCGCATGGCCCGTGTCACCGCGCGCATGGCACGGGCGCTGGGCGCGGGGTGGCCGTGCGTCGCGCGCGCATGGCCCGTGTCACCGCGCGCATGGCACGGGCGCCGCGCGCGGGGTGGCCGTGCGTCGCGCGCGCATGGCCCGTGTCACCGCGCGCATGTCACGGGCGTCGCGCGCGCATGGCCCGTGTCACCGCGCGCATGGCACGGGCGCGGCGCGCGGGGTGGCCGTGCGTCGCGCGCGCATGGCCCGTGTCACCGCGCGCATGGCACGGGCGCCGCGCGCGGGGTGGCCGTGCGTCGCGCGCGCATGGCCCGTGCCACCGCGCGCATGGCACGGGCGTGGCGCGCGCATGGCCCGTGTCACCGCGCGCATGGCTCGGGCGTCGCGCGCGCATGGCCCGTGTCACAGCGCGCATGGCACGGGCGCTGCGCGCGGGGTGCCGGTGCATCGCGCGCGCATGGCCCGTGTCACCGCGCGCATGGCCCGTGTCACAGCGCGCATGGCACGGGCGCTGCGCGCGGGGTGCCTGTGCATCGCGCGCGCATGGCCCGTGTCACCGCGCGCATGGCCCGTGTCACAGCGCGCATGGCACGGGCGCTGCGCGCGGGGTGGCCGTGCGTCGCGCGCGCATGGCCCGTGTCACCGCGCGCATGGCACGGGCGCGGCGCGCGGGGTGGCCGTGCGTCGCGCGCGCATGGCCCGTGTCACCGCGCGCGCATGGCCCGTGTCACCGCGCGCATGGCACGGGCGCTGCGCGCGGGGTGGCCGTGCGTCGCGCGCGCATGGCCCGTGCCACCGCGCGCATGGCACGGGCCATGCGCGCGGGGTGGCCGTGCGTCGCGCGCGCATGGCCCGTGCCACCGCGCGCATGGCACGGGCGCTGCGCGCGGGGTGGCCGTGCGTAGCGCGCGCATGGCCCGTGCCACCGCGCGCATGGCACTGGCGCGGCGCGCCCAGCGCCCGTGCGACGTGCCCATGGTGTGAGATGATCGGGCGTTTTTTGATATTTCTTGGGGCAAATTGCTCCAAAATTCTTTAGATTTTATTCAAATAATTTTCCATAATTTTTTTCCTTTTTTCTGTATTTTTTCGTTATTTTTTTGAATTAAAATTAATTTTTAATATTTTTTTATTGTTAAAATATTCTATGATTTTTTTAATTTTTTTGGGTTGGTGAAAAAATCTGAAAAAAAAGTATGTGATGCCCACGATTTTTCTATGAATTGTCATGTAAAGATCCAAAATTAAAAAAATCATTTGCTCAAAAAAAGTGGCGTACGTTTCCTCAGACATTTCAATGTCTCCTCGTGCTGGGCCTAGAAAGGCTTAATAAGCTCTTTAGGGGGGTGAGCTCTCTCAAGAGCTCTAGGCAAGCGAGACCCTGCGTGCGACATGAGCACCCGCACGCCCGAGTACCATGCGACATGCGAGGTGCCCCCCCGCCTCGACATGTTCGCCCAAGGCGCGCGGTGGCCGCCTCCGTGGGTGGCCGGCGGCCCACGGTGGCAGCCACCGGCCGTGCGCCGCCGGCGCGCGTGAATGCCCACGCACGCGCGCTATGGCACAATTGCACGGGGCACCGAGAGCGCGGCCCTGGGAGTCTGAGCGAGCAAGAGCGAGGCCGACCGAGCGAGCGGGTGCAAGGAGAACCTAGCACACGTGAGCAAGGCCGCCCGAGCAATTGTGAGCGACGGCAACCGAGACCGGACGAGCAAGGTGCCCTGAACGTGGGCAAGCGAGGGCGACCGAACGCGCGCAAGCGAGGACAACCTAGTACGCATGCAAAATCGAGAGGGACAAACAAAGCATGCTGCTAGGGGGACCGAGCGAGCGGGCGCAAGGGAGTCTGAGCACGCGGACGCAAGCGACACCGCGCGAGCACCGGCAAGGGAGTCCGAGCGAGCAGGAGCGAGGCCGGCCGAGCAAGCGTGTGCAAGGGCAACCAAGCACACGCGAGCGAGGACGGGCGAGCGATTGCGAGCGAGGGCAACCGAGCACGGGCGAGCGAGGTGCCTCGAGCGTACGCAAGCGAAGGTTACCGAATGTACGCAAGCGAGGACGACCGAGCACGCATGCACAATCGAGATAGGCAAAGCATGCTGTTAGGAAGACCAAGCGAGCGGGCGCAAGGGAG